>JBBGZY010003640.1:0-33951 GCA_037952925.1 Lithobates clamitans
TTTTTTGCATTGATACATGTCCCCTGGGGCAGGACCCGGGTCCCCAAACACTTTTTATGACAATAACTTGCATATAAGCCTTTAAAATTAGCACTTTTGATTTTTCACGTTCGTGTCCCATAGACTTTAATGGGGTTCGAAAAAAATCTTTTGCATGTTTTGCTGAGAACCAAACCGGGGTTGTTCGGCTTATCACTATATCTGCTCAAACTGATCTTGGTCTTGGTTTGATCTGATGCTTTTAAGGACAGATGTGGGGTCTAATAGAGCCCAGATGTCTAAGTAAAGAGAACCTATTACTGCCCATGCTGTCACAAGGGATGTTGTTCATCCCTTCTGATACCAATAAAACTCCTAAAATACAAAATTTAAAGAGAGAGTGTGGAAATAATTTTTTTTTATTAAAAATTTTAAAGCACCCCGTGCAAAGGCGGATGCATACATTGCTCACGCACACATATGTAAACAGTGTTCACACCACACATATGAGGTATCCCTGTGAACGTTAAAGTGAGAGTAATAATTCTAGTACCAGAGCTCCTGTGTAACTCTAAACTGTTAACCTCTAAAGGCTTTTAAAGAATCACCTATGGAGATTTTTAAGCACTGTAGTTTGTTGCCATTCCACGGGCTTACGCAATTTTAACCCTTCATGCCTAAGCTTTTTTCTGATACTTGTTGCTTATAAGTTAAAATCTGTATTTTTTTGCTAGAAAACCCTCAAACATTATATATATTTTTGGAGCAGAGACCCTAGAGAATAAAATGACAATCATTGCAATATTTAATGTCACACAATATTTGTGCAGCAATCTTTCAAACCTAATTTTTTTGGAAAAAAAAATTAAAACAGTAAAGTTAGCCCAATTTTTTTGTATAATGTGAAATATGATGTTATGCTGATTAAATAGATACCTAACATGCCATGCTTTAAATTTGCTTGTGGAATGGCGACAAACTACGGTACTTAAAAATCTCCATTGGCATCGCTTTAAACATTTCTACAGGTTACCAATTTAGTGTTACAGAGGAGCTAGAAAATGAAACATTAGTTCAGCATTCCAAATAAAAGCACGTACTTCTAAGACTGTGATCTTTCATGTGCAGCAGCTCTCCTGGGATCATCTTGGAAACCTCTGGAGGCTGTGCACTTTATATGGTGTACTAATGAAACATGCTGAGTCTGTTAATGTCCACATATACTAGTTCGTTTGGAATTATATGGATGTTTTCATATATCCTTTTAGAGCCAAAATTCCCCTGACGAAGACTATGAGCGAGTAAGTTGAAACACGTTGGGGTATTTGTGTGGATATCATTTTTATAATGTACTGTCAATTGATAGTTGTAATGTGTAATAAATGACCGCTGTAATGGAACAGGATTGCTTACACCTGTAGCCAGAATTCATATTTTAAATCCCATTTCAATTCTTGTACCAATTTTGTCCAACAAAGATTTTACAATATTATAAACTATATAAACTTGATTAGAATACCTAGCTGCTAAAAAACCCTTGGGGGAATCCTTCCAGTTTTTTTTCAATTATTTGGGGTGTGCAGCCCTTTAGACTCTCGGATATACGTTTTTCTATTCTATGCCTCTTCTAAAGATGATGCACAGGAAAGCTTGAAGTGTGTTGAAGACAGGCAGACTAAGGACATGGATTACTGGAACCATGTCCTGTTGTCTGATGAGACCAAGATAAACTTATTTGGTTCAGATGGTGTCAAGCGTGTGTGGCGGCAACCAGGTGAGGAGTACAAAGACAAGTGTGTCTTGCCTACAGTCAAGCATGCTGGTGGGAGTGTCATTGTCTGGGGCTGCATGAGTGCTGCCGGCACTGGGGAGCTACAGATCATTGAGGGAACCATGAATGCCAACATGTACTGTGACATACTAAAGCAGAGCATGATCCCCTCCCTTCGGAGACTGGACAGTAGTCCAACATGATAACGACCCCAAACACACCTCCAAGAGGACCACTGCCTTGCTAAAGAAGCTGAGGGTAAAGGTGATGGACTGGGCAAGCATGTCTCCAAACCTAAACCCCTTTGAGCATCTGTGGGGCATCCACAAACGGAAGGTGGAGGAGCGCAAGGTCTCTATCATCCACCAGCTTTATGATGTCATTATGGAGGAGTGGAAGGGGACTCCAGTGGCAACCTGTGAAGCTCTGGTGAACTCCATGCCCAAGAGGGTTTAGGCAGTGCTGGAAAAAAATGGTGGCTACGCAAAATATTGACACTTTGGTCCCAATTTGGACATTTTCACTTAGGGGTGTACTCACTTTTGTTGCCAGCAGTTTAGACATTAATGGCTGTGTGTTGAGTTATTATGAAGGGACAGCAAATTTACACTGTTATACAAGCTGTACACTCACTACTTTACATTGTAGCAAAGTGTAATTTCTTCAGTGTTGTCACATGAAAAGATGTAATACAATATTTACAAAAATGTGAGGGGTGTACTCACTCTTGTGAGATATATATATATATATATCTTTTTTTTTAACATTATTATTAAAAATATTAACAATTTGAAAGTGTTAAGTTAAAGGCACTGGAAGTATGTTGTCCCTTCTAACGGAAGTCATGCTCATTCCTGCAGTGGTGGAATTAGAGGAGCTTACATCTATAATGACTACAGGTTTTCTTTTATCCCTGCCTCGTGATACTTTAGAAGAAATCCTGTCTGTTTTATTCATGCAGTCAGGTTTGTTTTCAAATTGGATTAGATATTTGGTGTTCTAAATTCATAGAATGCTATCTATGTATGTGAAGAAGTAATTGCATGTACTTGTTTGCTATGGTTCTTTGTAAATGCCTAATACTCGTTTGAAATGTTTTCTTTCTTAAAGGGAAAGCTACTATATGGCCAACTAATTGTGGACACCTGACCATCTCGCCTATATGAGCTTGTTGACCATCCCATTTTATACCTATGGTCTATAACTACAGTTTAGAACTATAAATATGGAGTTGCACCCCTTTACAGCTATAGCAGCCTCCAAAGGCTCTCTACAAGATTTTGGAAGGTATCTGTTGGACTTTGTGACTATTTGTGTGGTCAGGTACTGATGTTGTCTGAGAAGACCTGATCCCAACAGTGAGAAAAGATGGTCCACAACTCCTTGCTTGCTCTTTAAAATCTTCAAATTTTATTGTGAATTGTGAACAAGGCCTGCAAGGCTGAAACACGTTTACATTTGCTGTCTGTTTTTTATGGAGAATCAACAAATTTTGAAGATTTTAAAGAGCAAGCAAGGAGTTGCGGACCATCTTTTCCCAAGATTGCTACTGCAGCTGTGCGACTGCCTCTCTACACACCCAGGTAGCTCTAAACAATCTTCTGATCATATTGGGTAGTAGAACTCCCTACTTCTGCTTTAATTTCTGATCCCAACGATGATCAGTATGGTTGATCTCAGGTACTGATGTTGGATGTGAAGACCTGATCCTAAAGGTGTGGTGCTCAGTAGGGTTGACTACTGAGCAACACAGTGGACTACAAGCTGTACAGTATTTTCTTAACAATGAACCATTACTTAATCCACGTCAGATACATTTTTTGTTGGAAACTTTGGAATACTGTCTGACACACAATTATTTCAAATCTAATGGGGATTTCTATTTCCAGACCCAAGGCACAGCTATGGGGGGCAAATTTTGGCCCCAGCTATGCAAACCTAACCATGAGTTATTGAGAACACCACCATATACAGCAAAAAAAAACATATAGTTTTTAACGGACGTTACATCGATGACGTGGTCATCATTTGGGACGGTCCAGAGTCTTCTATCCCCACATTTGTACAGTATTGCAATAATAACACCATGGGTCTATCATTCACCTCAGTATCTGATAGTAATAAATTTGCCTTTTTGGATCTGGAGTTATTCCATCATAGTAACACCATCTGCGCACAGAATTACATCAAACCCACTTCCGGTAACTCCTATTTATTCAACAGTTGTCATCATCCATGATGGGTAAATAATATTCCCAAAAGTCAATTTTGCCGTCTTAAACACAATTGCACTCGAGTCCAGGAATACTACACCCATAGTCATTTATTATAAACTAAATTTAGAGAGAAGGGTTATCCTGAAGATATTGTTGAGGATGCCTTCCAACATTATCTTCACAAAAATGTTGGGACTGTGAGAGAAGCTAAAATAGAGGATACTACACAACCAGTTCGATTAGTTACGCAATTTCACAATAGATTTAGGAAAATGGAAAAGACATTTGTTAAGCATTGGTCTATTTGGAGTAAAGACCCTCATCTAAAATCCACAATAAGTGTTCGACCACTAATCACATATAGACGAGCAAAAAATAAAAAAAGCGCAAATAGCTACAAGTAAAATAAGATCAGTACATCCTAGTGCATTGATGGCGAACCTTGGCACCCCAGATGTTTTGGAACTACATTTCCCATGAGGCTCATGCACTCTGCAGTGTAGTGGAGCATCATGGGAAATGTAGTTCCAAAACTCCTGGGGTGCCAAGGTTCGTCATCACTGTCCTAGTGCTAGTTTTCTCTTAACCTTTTTTAATATTAAAAGAATGTACCAGTGTAAAAAATCCCTATGTCTTACATGTGCTCATGTGACACATAGGCAGAAAGAATTCTCCCATAAAGGTAAACAGCACATTATACCAGATTTTTTTAATTGTGGATCCGAATATGTAGTATATTGCTTGACATGCCCATGCGTCCTATTTTATGTAGGTCGCACCATACGCACACTTCAGAAGCGTTTTGGTGAGCATCGCAATTTAAGGACACTTTAAAGAATTCCATAAACAGACATCTTTAGGAATACGTGTTTGTGTGATAGAAGCTATGCCCAACACATTCTCCACCGCCGAACGTTATAAACGGTTATGTGAGAGAAAATTATTGGATATATACCTTAGATAGCCTATTGCCCAGAGGTCTCAATGAGAGCGTTGAAATCAATATTTTACTGTAATATTTTACTGTAATTTACTGTGATCCCATTGCAACCTTATAGTGATGTTGCTACAGGTCCACCACTTGTAAAAAATCATGCTATAAAACAACTTACTAATATTGACACGTGGTAACAAATATTCTCAAAAAATAACTGTCCCAATTTAGTACCTCTCCCCCCACCCTCGCCCTTTAATTTTCTTTCACCCCCCCCACCCAACAAATTTTAGTTATAATTTTAGTTTATACCAGAAGATATCTAAAGTATTCTTAGTCCAGTCTATTCCCCCCACCATCCTCCCCCTTCTTAGTCCCATTTAATATTATTACTTATGAGTTAACTGATTATTATCATTTTAGGTATTTAATTGATAAATTATTAGATTTTATGGCCCTTAAAATCTTTCTTTTTAATAAATGCCAGTAAAAGTAAGGTTCATTGTACATAATACTCCTAATATAGTTTAATGTAGCCCAATATAGTTCAGTACAGTTCAGTGTATTATTATAGGTCGTCTTCCTATTTTTAAATGATCACTTCTAAATCATTATTATTATTCTTCATAGATATAATGTCAGAAGAAAAAGAAAACAAAGGCGCACCAGCCCTGTGCATTAACTTTAAAACATTTATTGTAAAAAAAATGATAAAAAGAAACAACTCACAAGCAGTTGGTGGAGGAGGCACACCAAAAAAGTGCACCGACAAACAGCATGCGACTTGGGATGGGCGAAACTTTGCAAAGATCATGGAGGAACGCACAGGCATCACAATCAGCTAACGCGTTTCGATGCCCCCCCTCCTATGCCCGCACGATTAGAAGGCATAGGAGGGAGGGATGTCCTGAGGGGGAGGAGCCCCATATCCCATCCTTGCTTTACTGACACTCAGGCACTTATAAATGGGGACTGCTGAAGGAGAGTTCACTGCATAGCTCTGATGAAGAAGGGACGTTCCCTTCAAAACGCGTTAGCTGATTGTGATGCCTGTGCGTTCCTTCATGATCTTTGGAAAGTTTCGCTCATCCCAAGTCGCATGCTATTTGTCGGTGCACTTTTTTGGTGTGTCTCCTCCACCAACTGCTTGTGAGTTGTTTCTTTTTACCATTTTTTTACAATAAATGTTTTAAAGTTAATGCACAAGGCTGGTGCGCCTTTGTTTTCTTTTTCGTTTGGTCTCTATTAGGATCCCCCATCCTTGAAGGCAGCAAGGCCTGTGTTGACACACCATTTATATGGTGATCCACCTGTGCGCAGGAGACGTTATTTCTTTTCTGCTACTTTAATATAATGTCAGACTATCATGATTCCATTGGTCGTCTGGTGTAAGTATAGTAATTTAGTTTATAGTTGTTAAGTAATGGTAGATAATGCCATATTACAGCGGCGCTATCATGCTGTGTTTTTATAGATAGTATTGTTATGTTTTTTTAAAAGACAGTACGATCTTAGAGTATTGCCCTGTTCTCTAAAAGATAGTATTGCTGTGTTATTAAGCTGTGTTCCATCAGTCACCATGGTTACTGGGCTTATTAGTCATTCAGCTCCCCTCCCCTGTATGGTATATTTAGCCTATACCAAGATGGCCACCAGTAAAGCCTGAGGAAGGAGCACGCATGCTCCGAACGTGAAGCCCCGCCTGCCGACTCCGTTCCCAGAAGTGACGTTATCACAGAGCATCGCCGATCCTTGCTCCAGCTTTCTGGAAGCGATGTGAGCCAACAGTGCGGCTGGATTGTAGCCGGACAGCAGATCGCCTCCACCAGCCAGTGATGACCAGCACTATCCTGGAACAGCGCGGATGAAACTTAAAGCGGGATTCCGGCCTTAAAAAAAAAAAGTTAAAAGTCAGCAGCTACAAACACTTGTAGCTGCTGACTTTAAATAAGGACTTACATGTCCTGGGTGCCCGCGATGTCGGCCGCCCGAGGCCGACCCGTCTCTTGGGTCCCGGCACCGCCATCCTAGGTAAGGGAAACAGGCAATGGAGCCTTGCAGCTTCACTGCCAGTTTCCCACTGAGCACGCGCGAGCGGCACGGCGCTCTGTGAATGGCCCCGTGGTTTTCTGAGAACACACAGTTCCCAGAAGGCAACGGGGCCGCTCACCGAGGAGCATTACACGCAGCGGAATAGGAAGAGGCAGATTAGGAAGACTGCCTAGCAACAAGAGTTTCAGGTAAGTGAAAAAAAATTTTTTTTCACGTTTTTTTTTTTTATTTTTAAAAGATTTTTGGTGCAATTTTTTTTTTTTGGGTGGCCCTCCACTTAAAGTGTCCAATTTGTCTGCATTTGTTATTTCATTCCTGCTGCAAGTCGCTGCTCACCGCCATTACTGGTATAAATGAAAAAAAAAATGTGAAAACAATGATTTCTACTAACCGAGATTGGCCAAAAAATACCAAAATGAACCTTCTCTCCAGCTACCCCAGGATCAGAATAGCCTCCTCACCTAAAGCAGGAATGGCGGGAACTTACTTTGTAAGAACATCTCACATTTCCAAGCTTGTGTGTCAACATTCTATTATCACTTCTTTTATTGTTTGTTTAAAGTGTTAGATAGTGTTACCCCGACCTTTACTTCTACCGTGGTATGAATATTTATAAAGCATCTATCTGACCATTTTTATTATATTTCGAGTTAATCTCTCTTTGGTATGATGATAGAGGAATTATGCGGACCTTGCCTTGCTTTTTTTTTTTTTTCTAAGAATTCTAAATCCTAGCCTTTGCCCTAATTAGGTAAACATTTTAATTAGGACTAAAGCTGGGGGCACAACTAGATTTTAATTAAAATATTTACCTAACTGGGGCTGAGGCCAGGGGCACTATTCAATTTGAATTAAAATATTTACCTATTTGGGGTCAAGACTGGGGGCATAATTTAATTTTAATTAAATTAGTTACCCAATTTAAGCTAAGGCTAGGGGCAATGCTTAATTTAATTTAAAATATGAGGAAAATACTGGGGGAACAAGTTCATTTTTTGGAAAATATTTTAATTAAAACATTTACGTACTTAGGAGTAAAGTTCGGGGGTTAATTGAATTTCATTAAAATATTTACCTAGTTAGGACTAAAGTTGGGGGCACAACTAGATTTTAACGAGGTAAATATTTTATTGAAATTAAATTGTGCCCCAAACTTTACTCCTAATTATGTTAATGTATTAATCAAAATTGAATTGGGCCTTGGACCCAATTAGGAAAATATTTTCCAAAAAATTCATTTGTTCCCCAAGTATTGTCCCCAGTTAGGTAATATTTAAAATGAAAGTAAGCATTGCCCCCAGCCTTAGCTCTAATTAGGTAAATAATTAAATTAAATTTAAATTATGCCCCCAGTCTTGACCCCTAATAGGTAAATATTTTAATTACAATTGAATAGTGCCCCTGGCCTTGGCCCCAATTAGGTAAATATTTGAATTAAAATCTAGTTGTGCCCCCAGCTTTAGTCTTAACTAGGTGAATATTTTAATGAAATTAAATTGTGCCCCCAACTTTACTCCTAATTACGTAATCGTTTTAATTAATATTGAATTGGGCCCCAGCCTGGGCCCCAATTAGGAAAGTATAAGAAAAATTAATTTAGTATTGTCCCCATTTAGGTAATAATTTCAATGAAATTAAACATTGCCCCCCAGACTTAGCCCCAATTAGGTAAATAATTTAATTAAAATTACAATTAGCCCCCAGCCCTGGCCCTAAATAGATAATATTTTTATTAAAATGTCATTGTAACCCACGCCTTGGCCCCAATGTAATTAAAATGTAATTGCACGCTTAATTTTAAACGCTTTAATTTTAATAAAATTGTGCCCTCAGCCTGGACAAATGATTAGCGATTTTACTGAGAGGGCTGGACAGTGAAACATCTAATTATCCTACCATGATTTGCACTTTGCTGGGACTGAACGCATTCTTTCTAATTTGGGCAATATTTATCTAAATCCAGGAACAAAAACAGAATATATTGCCGTTCACCACTCCCTAGACGTGTACATTTTCTAAAAACACAGATTTTATTTTACAAATTGCAAAACGATCTCTCTTTTAGTGCATATATGCACAAACATTAAAACGGTTATGGCTGGACAGGTGTCACCAGCCCTCGCCTAGCCATCACAAATGCTTACTGTATTTTGCTAAATATATTGATTACTTATAATTGTTGGTGCCATCTAGTGGCCATAAGGTGGTATTTTTCCCTGCCATACCTCAATCAGGAAAAATACTGCATTATGGCCAGTAGATGGAGGCATCGATCACAGAATATCATGGTAATAAGGAAAATACGATAAGAATTTGTGATCGCTGGGCGAATGCTTGTGATGTTTAGCTAAAATTTTTTTTTATTATAAATAGACCCTTATGTTTTTTCCCACAAATTTCAATGTTCTAGGCTGCCTGTTTCTCTATATCAGTGATGGTGAACCTTGGCACCCCAGATGTTTTGGAACTACATTTCCCATGATGTTCTACTACATTGCAGAGTGCATGAGCATCATGGGAAATGTGGTTCCAAAACGTCTGGGGTGCCATCACTGCCCTAGACCAATAGTGAATACCCGTGGTCGAGGCACGGCTCCACTCAGTTGATTATGGATTACATTTGGTGAAATGAAATTGGGGGACCTTTTTTGCTGCATATGACTGCCTTTGCAGCGTAGGAGGTGGTTGAGAGGCCAGTAAATACATGGCTTAGCCACCTGTTTTTACCACCTTCTCACAAGTATAAACAAATGCCGCGTACACACAATCGGAAATTCCACCAGCAAAACTCCGATTTTGTCGGAAAACGCGACCGTGTGTATGCTCCATCGGTCTTTTGCTGGCGGAATTCCAGCCAGCAAAAGATTGAGCGCAGGTTCTCTAATTTTCGAACGGGAAAAGTTCCTATCCGAAAATGCGATCGTCTGTACAAATTCCGACGCGCAAAATTCCTACGCATGCTCGGAAACAATTCTACGCATGCTCGGAAGCATTGAACTTCATTTTCTCGGCTCGTTGTAGTGTTGTACGTCACCACGTTCTTGACGGTCGAAAGTTCAGAGAACTTTTGTGTGACCGTGTATATGCAAGGCAAGCTTGAGCGGAATCCCTTCGGAAAAGCCATCCAAGTTTTTCTCCGATGGAAAATCCACTCGTGTGTACGGGGCATAAGCCTTATTTGGCATACCTGCTATCAGTATACCAATCGTCTTACTTACTAGCACCTCTAAACTTCAAGGGTCCATATAATATATGTATACTGACATCACTGACACATGTATGCATTTTTTTGGATCCTGCTAAGATGAATTTTTATTTGATTGAATTGCGTCTAAGATACCGACTATATGATAGATGGAGTATATTTCCCGAAAGCATTCTTGGTATGCACTACTTGTAATCTTTGAGCAATTACATGTATAACGGGGATATTGATGTTTACTGGTACTCATGAATGTGCGAGAGTGCTGGTACTTCACCGGTGGGTATCCTTTTAAGTTCCATGATTACATCTCTTGAAGGACTTATGAATGTTTCTCCTGTTGTGCTACTATTCATACGTACATCTACAATCCGTGAAGTGTGTAAAGACTTTGTCAGGATGTGCTGGATAATTTACCAGGATTGGAGGGGATATTATACATAGCGTGTTCAAAATTCACAGGTTGGTAACGCCTCATCTATAGAAACTCTTGTCAGCGGTGTGCGGGGCACGCTGCAACAGCTTAGTTCTAAGGTAAGTATTTCATAATGAGCATGCATACTAGCTCATTATGCCTTTGTCTTGCAGGGTTTTTTTTTTGTTGCTTTTTTTCTGAGGTTTACAACCTCTTTAAACTAGGTTAGCGGTCTGCAAACTGCAGGCGCGGGCCGGATGTGGCCCTTCAGGCACCATTCCATCCACTGACACCAATGATGGGGCTATATGCCTTTCCCTGACACCAAAGATGGGGCACTATTCCTCCTATTGACACAAATGATGGGGCATTATTCCGTCCACTGACACCAATAATGCGGCACTATTCCATCCACTGACACCAATGATGAGTAACTATTCCTCCCATTGCCACCATCGATGGGTCACCATCCCTCCACTAACATCAATGATGGGGCAACTTTCCTCCCATAGACACCAATGATGGTGCACTATTCCTTCCACTGACACCAATGATGGGTCACCATTCCCCCACTAACATCAATGATGGGACACCTTTCCTCCCACTGACACCAGTGAAGGTGCACTATTCCTTCCAGTGACACCAATGATGGTTTACTATTCATTCCAGTGACACCAATGATGGTGCACTATTCCTTCCACTGACACCAATGATGGTGCACTATTCTTTCCACTGACACCAATGATGGTGTACTATTCCTTCCACTGACACCAGTGATGGTACACTATTCCATCCACTGACACCAATGATGAGTAACTATTCCTCTCATTGCCACCATCAATGGGTCACTATTCCTCCACTGACACCGATGATGGGACATCTTTCCTTCCACTGACACCAATGATGGTGCACTATTCCTTCCACTGACACCAATGATAGTGCACTATTCCTCCCACTGACACCAATGATGGGGCACTATTTAATCCACCGACACCAATGATGAGGAACTATTCCTCCAATTGTTACCAATGATGGGTCACTATTCCTCCCACTGACACCAATAATGGGGCACTATTCTTTCTAGTGACACCAATGATGGGGCACTATTCCTCTCACTGACACCAATGATGAGGAACTATTCCTCCAATTGCCACAAATTATGAGTCACCATTCCTCCACTAACATCAGTGATGGGACACCTTTCTCCCCACTGACACCAATGATGGTGCACTATTCTTTCAAGTGACACCAATGATGGTGCACTATTCCTCCCACTGACACCAATGATGACGCACAATTCTATCCACTGACACCAATGATGAGGAACTATTCCTCCTATTGCCGCCATCGATGGGTCACCATCCCTCCACTAACATCAATGATGGGACATCTTTCCTCCCACTGATACCAATGATGGTGCACTATTCCTCTCACTGACACCAATGATGGTGCACTATTCCTCCCACTATCACCAATGATGGTGCACTATTCCTCCCATTGACACCAATGATGGGGCACTATTCCATCCACTGACACCAATGATGGGGCACTATTCCATCCACTGACACCAATGATGGGGCACTATTCCATCCACTGACACCAAGGATGAGGAACTATTCCTCCAATTGCCACCAATGATAGGTCACCATTCCTCCACTAACATCAAGGATGGGACACCTTTTCTCCCACTGACACCAATGATGAGGCACTATTCCTTCCACTGACACCAATGATGAGGCACTATTCCTTCCACTGACACCAATAATAGGCACTATTCCTCCCACTGACACCAATGATGGGGCACTATTCCTCCCACTGACACCAATGATGGGCACGATTTCTTCCACTGACACCTAAGCGTGTGCTTGAGATAAGTGGGATAAACTCTTGCAGGATGGAGTTGTGTTGGCTCTCTCTCTGTGAGCAGTCTGTCTCCCAGCAATGAGAGCAAGTTACATGATGAGTAACACGTCAGTAATGGATATCAGGCACACGCCAGAACCAGAAATATCCATTCCGCCATCTTGGAAGTTGGCTTTTCAAATCTTTCTTTGCATGTGAGCATCTAGTTTTAGAATAAACAAAGAAGAGGTGTCGGCTGTCCAACATCCACAGAAGGCTACAGAATGTTTATAGCGATGTCACCAAAGACCAGGCATTGCCCTTGTCACTGGGGTCATCTGTGTTAAACATTCTGTAGCCTCCTGTTGATGTTGGACAGTCTGCACCCCTCTTTTGTCAAGTACTCAGTGATGGCACTTGGTTTCTACTTATAAGTCATCATTTACCTGCAATGAAAAAGAAGATAGAGGAAGAGTTACTCTGAGTTATTTGGACAACCTATGTAAGTTAATAAAGGTATACCCACTTTTGCAATAACTTCGGTACAGCCCCCGTATATTGACGCTGGTACCATTGACCATTCACATATCATTAAGGTAGATGTAATGCATCATCAAAAAGTCCTTTAGGAATTAATATTCATATTGTGCATTGAGCAATTGTTTCCATAGGGATACTTGAAAAATTGGATTGATGTGATATTAACTTGAAATATGTAGGAATATAGAGTATTGTGCTCTGAAGTGATATTCTAAGAAAAGCTTGGAATGTGCTATCTTCTTGGTTGGTTGGAATTCAAAACTATCCATATACAGTGCCTTGAAAAAGTATTCATACACCTTGAAATCTTACACATTTTGTCATGTTACAACCAAAAACAAATGTATTTTATTGGGATTTTATGTGATAGACCAACACAAAGTGGCACATAATTGTGAAGTGGAAGGAAAATGATAAATGGCTTTCAAATTTTTTACAAATAAATATGTGAAAAGTGTGGTGTGCATTTGTATTCAGCCTCCCTGAGTCAATGCTTTGTAGAACCACCTTTCACTGCATTTACAGCTGCAAGTCTTTTTGGGGATGTCTCTACCAGCTTTGCACATCTAGAGAGGGACATTTTTTACCATTCTTATTTGCAAAATAGCTCAAGCTCAGTCAGATTGGATGGAGAGCGTCTGTGAACAGCAATTTTCAACTCTTGCCACAGATTTTCAATTGGATTTAGGTCTGGACTTTGACTGGGCCATTCTAACACATGAATATGCTTTGATCTAAACCATTCCATTGTAGATATGGCTTTATGTTTAGGGTCCCTGTCCTGCTGGAAGTTGAACCTCTGCCCTAGTCTCAAGTCTTTAACAGGTTTTCTTCTAAGATTGCCCTGTATTTGTCTCCAACCACCTTCCCATCAACTCTGACCAGCTTCCCTGTCCTTGCTGAAGAAAAGCATCCCCACAACATGATGCCGCTATCACGTTTCACGGTGGGGATGGTGTGTTCAGGGTGATGAGCATTGTTAGTTTTGCGCTACACATAGTGTTTTATTTTTAGGCCAAAAAGTTAAATTTTGGTCTCCTCTGACCAGAGCACCTTCTTCCACGTTTGCTGTGTCTTCCACATGGCTTCTCGCAAACGGGACCTCTTATGACTTTCTTTCAACAATGGCTTTCTTCTTGCCACTCTTCCATAAAGGCCAGATTTGTGGAGAGCACGACTAATAGTTGTCCTGTGGACAGATTCTCCAGCTGAGCTGTGGATCTCTGCAGCTCCTCCAGAGTTACCATGGGCCTCTTGGCTGCTTCTCTGATGAATGCTCTCCTTACCTGGCCTGTCAGTTTAGGACGACGGTCATGTAGGTTTGCAGTTGCTCCATTTTCAGATGATCGATTGAACAGTGCTCCATGAGATGTTCAAAGCTTGGGATGTTTTCTTAGAACTTAACCCTGCTTTAAACTTCCCCACAACTTTATCCCTGACCTGTCTGGTGTGTTCCTTGGCCTTCATGATGCTGTTTGTTCACTAAGGGTCTCTAACAAACTTCTGAGGGCTTCACACAACAGCTGTATTAATACTGAAATTAAATTACACACAGGTGGACTCTATTTACAAATTAGGTGACTTCTAAAGGCAATTGGTTCCACTAGTTTTTAGTTAGGGGTATCAGAGTAAAGGGGGCTGAATACAAATACACGTCACACTTTTCACACATTTATTTGTAAAAAATTTTGAAAATCATTTATCATTTTCCTTTCACTTCACAATTATGTGCCACTTTGTGTTGGTCTATTACATAAAATCCCAATAAAATACATTTACATTTTGGTTGTAACATGACAAAATGTGGAAAATTTCAAGGCGTATGAATACTTTTTCAAGGCACTGTATAACTGTTGAAAAGAACCCAACAGGTAACTGGACACATCATTTATATGAATTTTGACGTTTCTCTTTTTGTAGACGTGCCGAGCTCTGTGCTCTGCAGTGGCATTCTAAGAAAAGCTTGGAATGTGCTATCCTCTTGGCTGAAAGACAATCAGTACAAAAATAATTGTGGTGGGAGATAACGAGACACATCCTTCATATTTAATTATTAGATATTTATTTGGTACTAACATCTATTTGTGTTGACATGCATTATTAATATAGGGATAAAGGCAATGTATGAATCTTTAATGACTGTGGGTAACACATATTGCGCAGCTGCATTTTAATAGTCTAGGAGTCCATAACCCTATTAATGTGTGGGCAATTGTTTTGATACGTTTGTGCTTATTTGCCCTAAAGATATTATTGTTTTACAATTTTCTGGTAACTGGAATAATAACTAGCTTGTGTCCTTTAATAGTTTAAATTGTAAAGGATTCTGTTCCATTTGCAAATACTGTATTGTCAGAATGTAAAAGGATTACTGTACCCTTATAATGTATGTCTATAGATACCTCACACTGGTGGGGTCATGGGAGAAGTAACCCCTTACATTGGTAATCAATGCAGTAGTGATCCCTCCATTGCTGGACAGTGGAAAATGACCAGCTTACATTGGTGGTCAGTGGTGAACTGCTTCCTTCATTGGTGGTCAGTAGAGAAATGCCCCTTTACATTGGGGATCAGTGGTGAACTGCTCCTTTACATTGTTGGTAGGCATGTGCAATTCGTTTAGTTCCGAATTAGTTTTTTAACGAATTTCGACAAGTTCGTTAATTCGGGAATATCCGAATTAACGAAAACTTGTTTAATGATTTTTTTCCGAATATTCGTAAATTCGATAAAATTGGACATTCGTAAATTCGGGCATTCGTACATTCGTACATTAGTAAATTAGTGAATTTGTAAATTTGTAAATTCAAAAATTCGGACATCTGAAATAATAGATTTTTTTTTTAAAAAAGTATCAATCAGCGCAAACAACTAAAATCCCACACCCGATTGCAAGCTGAACACTACAGGTAATCACAAAATGCCTGAACAGTAATATAAAGGACAAAGTAAGTGCAGCGCAATAAATACACAAATGATTGAATTAATAAAGTCCCCAATGCTCAATATAGGCAGATGCACTGTAAACTTTCAATGGCCAGAGGAGATGCGATCTTGTGTGCAGTAAATCAATATGCGCTTACCAGAAGATGTGGACCTCTGCAAAGCAGGGGTCAAACTCACATATATCCCCTCAGGGATGATGACCTCCTGGATGTTGTCACTGGAACGGAACACAACTGGCAAAGATCCCTGGCATCCACAGGCAAAGCCAAACTTCCAGCAGAAGGAGCCCCAAGGAATACAGGCATCCGGATCTAAGTATCCCCGCGAGTTTCTATGGAGTCGTCATCCTCCCGGTCGGAGCTCAGGTATCCGTTGCTGTTCCTCTCCGGTGAGCTGTGTCCGGGGGATTCTCGGTGCAGTCGTCCTAATCTTCTCCGTCGGGGGGGTCCCGGGGGTGTCCCGTTGTCCAGGCCAGTGATGAGGTTGCTGAGGACGAATCTCTCGGTGTCGGGATGTAGGAAGTCCCGGTAGGGGAGGTCTCTCGGACGGTCACCCTCTTAGGAGGGGTTGATGGGGGCACCTTGAACCTCTGGCGGGGGATGGGCTGTGTCCGGGGGATTCTCGGTGCAGACGTCCTAATCCGGTGCACCGGTGCCGGGAGAAGCTGAAGAAGCTGCAACAAGTGTTGGCCGAGGAGAAGTTCAAAGTGTTCTACCTGGAGAGCGTCCTGAACCGGGCAGGAGCCAAGCCCATCCCCCGCCAGAGGTTCAAGGTGCCCCCACCAACCCCTCCTAAGAGGGTGACCGTCCGAGAGACCCCCCTACATCCCCCCTACAGACTTCCTACATCCCGACACCGAGAGATTCGTCCTCAGCAACCTCATCACCGGCCTGGACGACGGGACACCCCCGGGACCCCCCCGACGGAGAAGATTAGGACGACTGCACCGAGAATCCCCCGGACACAGCTCACCGGAGAGGAACAGCAACGGATACCTGAGCTCCGACCGGGAGGATGACGACTTCATAGAATTCGTGGGGATACTTAGATCCGGATGCCTGTATTCCTTGGGGCTCCTTCAGCTGGAAGTTTGGCTTTGCCTGTGGATGCCAGGGATCTTTGCCGGTTGTGTTGCGTTCCAGTGACAACATCCAGGAGGTCATCATCCCTGAGGGGATATATGTGAGTTTGACCCCTGCTTCGCAGAGGTCCACATCTTCTGGTAAGCGCATATTGATTTACTGCACACAAGATCGCATCTCCTCTGGCCATTGAAAGTTTACAGTGCATCTGCCTATATTGAGCATTGGGGACTTTATTAATTCAATCATTTGTGTATTTATTGCGCTGCACTTACTTTGTCCTTTATATATCTGAAATAATAGTTAACTAATAATAACTTAACTATTAGTAATTACTAGTAACTTTTAAATTATAGGTATTGTAATTTCCTTTAAAATTTGGCTGTTAGTGAACGTAACACATACAAATTTATCCAAAGTTATGAATGATTCGAAAAAATGGAATGGAACGTAATGAATTAATAATAATAAATAACAATAATAATAATAACAACGTTTTATTATTATTATTTATTATTAATTTGTTCCCTTCCATTTGTTTAGATTCAGCATTCGTTTTGGATAATTCGTAACTTCGGATAAATTCGTATTTGTTACGTTCACTGCCAGTCAAATTTGAAAGGAAATTACAATACCTATAATTTAATAGTTAGTTACTATTTCAGATTTTTGAATTTTTGGACTTTCAAACTTCGAATTTACAAATTTCCGAATTTTCTAATTTACAAATGTCCGATTTTACGAATTTACGAATGAACAAATGTAAAAATGTACGAATGTACGAATGAACAAATGAACGAATGTTCGAAATTACGAATGTAGGAATGTACGAACGAACGCATTTACGAATTTACGAATGAACAAATTTACGAATCGCGATCATAACGAATGACCCGAAAAACGAAAAAAAAAATAAACTAATGAAACGAAAACGAAAATGAACAAATTTTTTGGCTGTGCACATGTCTAATTGTTGGTAAGTGAAGAAATGCCCTCTTACAGTGGCAATCAATGCAGAAGTGACCATTTCATTGTTATATGGTGAATAAATTCTTCCTTACATTTGTGAAAAGCTGAGAAGGACTCTCTTACATTGGTCATCAATGGTGACTTGCCTATTACATCAGTAGTTAGTGAAAAAGCACCCCACTACAATGGTAATCAAAGCAGAAAACACCCCCTTCATTGTTGTCCAGTGGATATATTTTTTACCCATTTACATCGGTGGCCAGTGGTGAAATGATGCCTTACAAGGGTGGTCAGTAGAAAAATGCCCAGGTACATTGGTGGCCTGTTGTGAATTTTCCCTTACAATTCTAGTTAGTTAAGAAGCACAGTGGTAAGTAAAGCAGGACTGAACCCCTTCATTGTTGTCCAGTGGAGAAATTCCTCCTTACATTGGTGGCAAATGAAGAAGGACCCCCTTACATTGATGGTCAAAGGAGAAATGCCCCCTTACATTGGGTGATAAGAAGGGCCCCATTACATTGGGGGTCAGTAGTGAGCTGCTTCCTTACATTAGTAATCAGTGGAGGTGTCCCCTTACAATGGTGGTCAGTGGCAATTTGACCCTCTGGTACTTAGTAAAGCAGCACCCACTTACAATGGTAACTAGAGCAGAAGTGACCCTCTTCATTGCTGTCCCGTGGAGAAATTCTTCCTTACATTGGTGATAAGTGAAGAAGAACCCCCTTGCATTGGTGGTCAGAGGAGAAATGTCCCCTTACAGTGGACGATAAGAAGGGCCCATTTAAATTGGGGGTCAGTAGTGAGCTGCTCCCTTACTTTGGTAATCAGTGCAGGTGTCCCAGTACAACGGTGGTTAGTAGCGATTTGACCCACTTATATTGGTAGTTAGTGAAGAAGCACCCCTTTACAATGGTAATCAAAAGCAGAAGTGACACCCTTCATTGCTGTCCAGTGAATTTACCAATGTAAGGGGGTCCTTCTCAACTTACCACCAATGCAAGGGAGAAATCATTCACTGGACAATGACAGTGGTCACTTCTGCTTTGATTACCATTGTGCGGGGGAGGGGGGGTTCTTCACAAACTACCAATATAAGGGAGTAAATCACCACTGACCACCATTATAAAAGGGACACTTCTCCACTGATAACCAATGTAAGAGAGCAGCTCACCACTGAGCCACCGTGTATGGGGGAGCCTTCCTCCACTGATCACCAATATGAGAAGCAGTTTCCCACTGAACACCAATGTGCAAAAATTATTTGGGGGGGGCAAAGAAATAGGGATTATGACGGTGCCAAGAGAAACAGGATGCAATACTATAGAGTAAAAAAATTCTATTTATTTATTTAACATTATACAATAAAATTTAGACATAAACAGTCACATAAATGAGGTGTGCAAGAAAGTTTTCTAAAATCAATTCTGTAGCAAGAATAATTTCACGTCCCTTGGCCTGAAGTTGGTAGCGGCCAGTTCAGTGAATAGGTATTCAGATGTCCGACATGTTTCGCCGGTTTTGGCTTCTTCAAGGACAGTTGTTTAATACCTAAAAAGGCTACAGTGTTTTCTATAAAGAAGAATACAGCAGTCAATAGAAGTTTTGTTGATACATTTGGAATATAAATTAGTATGAATATACAGATATCACCATATGTTTGCGAACCGTCTAGGAGAGATATGTCCCATCACCCAAATATGGCCTCTAGAAGCCCCTCCACACACCATAGGTGCCATAAATGCCCCAAAACCGACTATCTAAGGATGGTATTACCTGCAATCGCCAGGGATGGAAACTACGTGCCTCCGAATCAAAAAGCCCCAAAAACTAGAGATCAAGTAGGTAGCTGCAGGGGACAATAAGAGAGACCTGACGGAAAGTGTGCCTAAAAATATATATATACAGGCAAAGTTAATGCAAATGAGGCCCACGGGGCACATCTCAGTTGAAGTAGACAGTTTAGGAATGGACTAACATAGTCTCTAATTTTACTTACATGTAAGATAATCAGTTTAGGAAACAGGACATCGGAAGAGCAACCAATATTGAGAATAGTTCCACAGAAAAGAGGGGGGGTTTTTTCGTCACTGAAGTGATAAAAAAAAAAAAAAAAAAAAAAAAAAAAAAAAAAAAAAGAGAAATGTGGGAGATATTTAGTATACCAGATATTACTATATAAGTAGTAAGCAACAATGGTTGCAGTACAAGTGGGTGATAAGTCAGAGTATGAATAGATCACACTCACCAATAGTGCTGTCTAGAGTGGAAAACTATGGCTAAGAAGGCCAAAATGAGACCAATGGGGACGCCAATGAGAGCACACTGGAGAATAGAGATATATGTACCATCAGTTCAATAAAGTACAAAATGGAGAAGAGTGAGAGAAAACGATCATCAAAGCAATGGAGTACTTACTCAATAGAGCTGCGTAACGTATGACCGAGTCCTGTGGTTCCCTGGCGTGTCTAATGGCCTGGGATGCCGGCGCTCTTATGTCCCCCTCACACGAGCGGCGTCTGACGTCACCGCGCGCGTGAGCGGACGAAAACAGCCAATGCGCATGCGCCGCTCGCTGTCGATCCGGTCCTACAAGGTCCAGAAAGCACAGCGGTGGTGTCCAAGGTGATGTGTAAATACACATCATCACGGGCACCGCGCAGTATACAGTGCCACAACAGGCAGCAAGGATACCTGGAGGAGGAAAATAAACCAGTGCGCAGTGGCGGAAACGGGCACAGGAAAAAACCGGTGCCCTTGGGTGTCCATACAGCTGGGATGTATCTCAAATAGAGGGGCTAATGATAACAGGGGCAACGACAATGTCCTCCTGGGATACAGGAACCCGAGGATAGGCCACATCGGGTGACAGTCTGGAAAGGGACAGAGAGGCGACCACAGGGGCGGGGAGTGGCTGGGACACAGTGGGATAGAGGTTATTAGGGACGGACCGGGGACCAAGGGACGATTAGGAAGGCGCCCGCACACAAGGCTAAGGGAAATGAAGAAGTAGGAAAAACACCGTAGTCCCCGGCAAGTACCCACATAGATCGCCCAGACAGCTCGCAAATTAACAAATCTGTAAATAACACAGAAATATGAACAGCATTGAGAACAGCTTATAGTATGACAGCATGGATCAAATATGTACGCAGTTACAATTATTATTAAGGGTATTCAAATAGTAGATAAATTTGTTTGTTTGAGTACAAACGAGTAACATCAAGGAAAACAATGTAGATGGATAGGGGAATAAGGGATGCCATAACTTGATCCATCAGGACCCATCTGTAAAAGGGAAGGAACTAGTGGGGAGGAACCTATAGTATACCATAACAGATAATGTAAATAGATAAAGGTAAAGGTAAATAGTGAAAGAAGGGAGTGGTCATAATTTAAAGGTGGGCTAGGAGAAAAGGGGGGGGGGAGAAAGGAGGGGGGGGGGGAAGAGGGTTGGGGAAACAAAGGGGGGGGGAGGAGGGGGGGGAGGGGGGAAAAAGGGAGGGGGAAGGGGAGGGGGGTGATGGAGTAGGGAAAGAGGGGAAAATGGTGAATAATGGAAGGAGACAGCCCACCTACAAAAATGGCTTAAAGCTAATGCCTTCGTTAAGTCCTGGGTGTCTGGTGGCATCCAGGGTATGTATCCACTTCGTTTCTAATTGTAATAATTTTTGATCGATGTCTCCACCCCTAACATGTGTAGGGATGTGTTCCAATGCTGTAAATCCCACGACATGGGGATTAAAATCATGGTGTACTGCTATATGTCGGTTGAGGGATGTAGAAATTTTGCCTTTATATAGAGGTTTGATGTGATCACGAATCCTGACACAGAACTGACGTTTTGTTTTACCCACATAGTAACTACCACAAGTACAGGTGGCCAAATAGACTATACCCGTAGTTTGGCAAGTAACCTTGTGTTTGATTTTATATCTTTGACCATTCGGAAGCGGTTTTTCACGTACGTCGTAAATGAACTCGCATATATCACAATGGCCGCACGGAAAAGTGCCAGTCACGAGTGAAGAGAATTCTGATTTGGGTGCGTGGTGGCTCGTTATAACTTTGTCACGTAGCGAGGGGGAACGACGATACGTAATTTGGGGTTGGGGTTGAATATATTTTTTGATGGTGTGATCTGCTGTAAGGAGAGGCCAGTATTGTTGGAGAATATTCCTCACCTCATTATGATGTTGGGAAAATTGAGTAATAAGTCGGACCGGCTGAAAGGTATCCTTCTTTTTGGTGTTATACAACAATTTTTTCCGATCTAATTTTTTTACTTTGTTGAAAGATTGTTTCAACAATTTCTGGCTATAACCTCTTCTTTTTAATCTTTCGTACAGGTCCTGTGAGGCCGCGAAAAAGTCTTCCTCATCCGTACAGTTCCGTTTGATCCGTAAATATTGACTATAGGGGATGCTATTTAGCAAGGGTTTGGGATGAGCACTGTTAGCATGCAAGATAGTATTCCCTGACGTTTTTTTACGGTATAGGGACGAGGAGATGTTTCCCTGGGAATCGACTCGTATTTCCAGATCAAGGAAGGTGATTCTTGTCTGGCTACATTCCATAGTAAACTTAAGATTATATGAATTTACCGCCATTGTCTCTACGAATCTCGCAAGATCTTCGCGAGTACCAGACCAGAAGAAGATGATATCGTCGATATACCTGTGCCACGAAATCACGTGGCACAGGAAATCGGCCAGGTGATGATTGGAAAATAGGTCTTTTTCCCACCCCCCCAGGTACAAATTGGCGTAGGATGGCGCACATTTCGTGCCCATGGCCACGCCTTGCACCTGGAGGAAGTGGGAATTGCCAAATAAAAAGTGATTTCGTGTTAGGATAAAGCGTAGAAGGTCAATCACAAAGTCATTGTATGCCTTGAATTTAGAGCCTCTGTCCTCCAACAATTTGGAAACAACCTCAATGCCAAGATTATGGGGTATTGTATTGTAAAGGCTCTCCACATCCAGTGCAACCAGCCACGTATCCTGCGGAACTTGCAAGTCCCCGAGAATACGCAGGAGGTGCACCGTGTCCTGAACATAAGAAGGAAGGGCATGTACATGTGGATTTAAATACTTGTCCACAAGGGCGCTAGCATTTTCTGTCAGACTTTGGCACCCTGACACAATCGGACGTCCAGGGGGGTTTTTTAGCGACTTATGCAACTTAGGCAAAGCGTAGAAAGTAGGTATTCTAGGATTGTGAACATTAAGAAACTTCCAGGTGTTAATGTCTATGGTTCCCTTTTGATAGGCAGAGAAAATAAGCTCGTAATATTCAGAAGTGTAATTTTCAACAAGTGTACGTGAGATAGGTCTATACCAGTCATGGTTGTCAAGGATGTTGCGGCACATGATCTCATATGCCGCAACATCCATGACAACCACATTGCCGCCTTTATCAGCGGGTTTTATAACCAAGCCGCTATGATCTTGCAAGGATTTCAGGGCCCGTTTTTCGGCACCAGATAAGTTGGAGGAATGTAAGGCAGGAAAATCCATATCCTTTATGGTTCTGCTAATCTGTTCCACAAAGGCCCAAATGTTGGGGTTTGCAGAGAGATTAGGAAAATTGGTAGATTTAGGTTTAAAGGTTAACGGAGGGGGAAAAGACACTCCAGAGGCCACAATGCCTTGGTTGTCAGATTCCCATAGGCAATCATCTTCTGTGTCACCCTCTTCAAGGAGAGTGAGTAGGTCTTCAATAGCCTGAATTTCTGCTAATGTGGGGGCAGTATTTTCAGATGCTGAATCTGCTATCTGTTTAGTATTGGGTTTATCAAAAATTACCTTAAACATTAGCTTTCTAGCAAATAGTTGTATATCCTTGATAAATTGAAATTTGTCAAAGACCGCTGAGGGACAGAACGTAAGGCCTAATTGTAGGACTTTTATCTGGTGTTTACTCAAAGGAAAGGAAGAAAGATTCACCACATCCAAATCCAAATTCCCCTGTGATTTGGAGGCAGTAGGTGCTAAATTGTTGGACTCTGTGTTGAGTCCAAAGCTTGGGATAAAAAAATAGGGGCCAGCTTAGGGTCAATAGCCTGGGAGGCTGTGGGAAACATAGTGGTCAAACTGGGTTCACTTACCCGTCTTCCGATAGGAGCAGGGAGCGCAAGTGTTGCAGAAGTAGTAGTGGGGAGTGCCGGCTGTGCAGTGCGGGAGGAGGTGAGAGGTGGCCGTGGTAGTGCTCGTGCAAGTGGGGTAGAAGTGCTCGTGGTTTTAGGGCGAGCCCCAAGGGGCTTAGCCAAGTTAGTGGTTCCAAAGGTGCGTCGAGTAGAGTCTGTAGAGGAAGTGGGTAATTCACTCTTTCTTTTTTTAGGAATTCCATCTTGTGAAAATTCACGATAGGTGGTAGATGAACTGGAGGAAAAAGAAGTGGAAAAAACATTAGGAATTTCAGTGTTATTTTTAGGTACATTGTCAGAATTTGGTTTAGTGAAGGCTTTTTTAGGAATATTGCCATCCCATCTATAAGCGTAACCATTTGTATGGGCCAGCTTGTCCCGTAGGAATTTGTTCTCTTTCGCATTGATTATATCTATTGTGTAGTCCTCAAGGTGAGCGCGGAGATCCTTCTCCCTCTGGGCAAACCTTGGGGAGGACACATCAGCAGCTCGGTCCGTAAGCCATTCATTGATGGAGATGTCAAGCAACTCCAGTTCCTTGTCATACTCTTCACAAAGCATGCGAATCATATTGAAGGAGCACATTTGTAAATTTTCTTCCCAAGCTTTTTTTAAGGGGTCATTAATTTTCTTAATATTGGGGAATGTTTGAATTCTTAGGCCCCAAGGGACAATCTTATTGTCAACATATTTTTCGAAATAGGCCTTATGCCAATAGACACGAACCTTTTTCTCTAATAACCGTTGAAACCTTATAAAATATTTGTCTAATTCAGTGTCTGAGACATTCGAGGTAGTATGAGTCGTTTGGATTCTAGTCATAAGGTCCTCCCAACCTTCCCCACAGAAGTCAGCCATGATTTCAAAAGAAACAGCAAAAAGAGGGATTTTTTTCTAAGAAACAATTGATATTAGCCTAAATTGCACTGGAATATAATATATCTATTACAATATTCAAAAAACAAATGATCAAGATAAACACAAATTAAAAAACGGGAAAAATGCTTGTCTTGGCACAGACATATATGTAATAGAAAGGGGCTCAGCCTAGGATAAGTGTATTAAAACACTAAGATTTCAAGATAGAAATCAAGAAAGCCTTCAAAATTACGGGTTTGGCTGAGCGACCCTTGATGTAATACGACACCTCATCCCGGTAGTTTGAAAATTATTTGGGGGGGGCAAAGAAATAGGGATTATGACGGTGCCAAGAGAAACAGGATGCAATACTATAGAGTAAAAAAATTCTATTTATTTATTTAACATTATACAATAAAATTTAGACATAAACAGTCACATAAATGAGGTGTGCAAGAAAGTTTTCTAAAATCAATTCTGTAGCAAGAATAATTTCACGTCCCTTGGCCTGAAGTTGGTAGCGGCCAGTTCAGTGAATAGGTATTCAGATGTCCGACATGTTTCGCCGGTTTTGGCTTCTTCAAGGACAGTTGTTTAATACCTAAAAAGGCTACAGTGTTTTCTATAAAGAAGAATACAGCAGTCAATAGAAGTTTTGTTGATACATTTGGAATATAAATTAGTATGAATATACAGATATCACCATATGTTTGCGAACCGTCTAGGAGAGATATGTCCCATCACCCAAATATGGCCTCTAGAAGCCCCTCCACACACCATAGGTGCCATAAATGCCCCAAAACCGACTATCTAAGGATGGTATTACCTGCAATCGCCAGGGATGGAAACTACGTGCCTCCGAATCAAAAAGCCCCAAAAACTAGAGATCAAGTAGGTAGCTGCAGGGGACAATAAGAGAGACCTGACGGAAAGTGTGCCTAAAAATATATATATACAGGCAAAGTTAATGCAAATGAGGCCCACGGGGCACATCTCAGTTGAAGTAGACAGTTTAGGAATGGACTAACATAGTCTCTAATTTTACTTACATGTAAGATAATCAGTTTAGGAAACAGGACATCGGAAGAGCAACCAATATTGAGAATAGTTCCACAGAAAAGAGGGGGGGTTTTTTCGTCACTGAAGTGATAAAAAAAAAAAAAAAAAAAAAAAAAAAGAGAAATGTGGGAGATATTTAGTATACCAGATATTACTATATAAGTAGTAAGCAACAATGGTTGCAGTACAAGTGGGTGATAAGTCAGAGTATGAATAGATCACACTCACCAATAGTGCTGTCTAGAGTGGAAAACTATGGCTAAGAAGGCCAAAATGAGACCAATGGGGACGCCAATGAGAGCACACTGGAGAATAGAGATATATGTACCATCAGTTCAATAAAGTACAAAATGGAGAAGAGTGAGAGAAAACGATCATCAAAGCAATGGAGTACTTACTCAATAGAGCTGCGTAACGTATGACCGAGTCCTGTGGTTCCCTGGCGTGTCTAATGGCCTGGGATGCCGGCGCTCTTATGTCCCCCTCACACGAGCGGCGTCTGACGTCACCGCGCGCGTGAGCGGACGAAAACAGCCAATGCGCATGCGCCGCTCGCTGTCGATCCGGTCCTACAAGGTCCAGAAAGCACAGCGGTGGTGTCCAAGGTGATGTGTAAATACACATCATCACGGGCACCGCGCAGTATACAGTGCCACAACAGGCAGCAAGGATACCTGGAGGAGGAAAATAAACCAGTGCGCAGTGGCGGAAACGGGCACAGGAAAAAACCGGTGCCCTTGGGTGTCCATACAGCTGGGATGTATCTCAAATAGAGGGGCTAATGATAACAGGGGCAACGACAATGTCCTCCTGGGATACAGGAACCCGAGGATAGGCCACATCGGGTGACAGTCTGGAAAGGGACAGAGAGGCGACCACAGGGGCGGGGAGTGGCTGGGACACAGTGGGATAGAGGTTATTAGGGACGGACCGGGGACCAAGGGACGATTAGGAAGGCGCCCGCACACAAGGCTAAGGGAAATGAAGAAGTAGGAAAAACACCGTAGTCCCCGGCAAGTACCCACATAGATCGCCCAGACAGCTCGCAAATTAACAAATCTGTAAATAACACAGAAATATGAACAGCATTGAGAACAGCTTATAGTATGACAGCATGGATCAAATATGTACGCAGTTACAATTATTATTAAGGGTATTCAAATAGTAGATAAATTTGTTTGTTTGAGTACAAACGAGTAACATCAAGGAAAACAATGTAGATGGATAGGGGAATAAGGGATGCCATAACTTGATCCATCAGGACCCATCTGTAAAAGGGAAGGAACTAGTGGGGAGGAACCTATAGTATACCATAACAGATAATGTAAATAGATAAAGGTAAAGGTAAATAGTGAAAGAAGGGAGTGGTCATAATTTAAAGGTGGGCTAGGAGAAAAGGGGGGGGGGAGAAAGGAGGGGGGGGGGGAAGAGGGTTGGGGAAACAAAGGGGGGGGGGAGGAGGGGGGGGAGGGGGGAAAAAGGGAGGGGGAAGGGGAGGGGGGTGATGGAGTAGGGAAAGAGGGGAAAATGGTGAATAATGGAAGGAGACAGCCCACCTACAAAAATGGCTTAAAGCTAATGCCTTCGTTAAGTCCTGGGTGTCTGGTGGCATCCAGGGTATGTATCCACTTCGTTTCTAATTGTAATAATTTTTGATCGATGTCTCCACCCCTAACATGTGTAGGGATGTGTTCCAATGCTGTAAATCCCACGACATGGGGATTAAAATCATGGTGTACTGCTATATGTCGGTTGAGGGATGTAGAAATTTTGCCTTTATATAGAGGTTTGATGTGATCACGAATCCTGACACAGAACTGACGTTTTGTTTTACCCACATAGTAACTACCACAAGTACAGGTGGCCAAATAGACTATACCCGTAGTTTGGCAAGTAACCTTGTGTTTGATTTTATATCTTTGACCATTCGGAAGCGGTTTTTCACGTACGTCGTAAATGAACTCGCATATATCACAATGGCCGCACGGAAAAGTGCCAGTCACGAGTGAAGAGAATTCTGATTTGGGTGCGTGGTGGCTCGTTATAACTTTGTCACGTAGCGAGGGGGAACGACGATACGTAATTTGGGGTTGGGGTTGAATATATTTTTTGATGGTGTGATCTGCTGTAAGGAGAGGCCAGTATTGTTGGAGAATATTCCTCACCTCATTATGATGTTGGGAAAATTGAGTAATAAGTCGGACCGGCTGAAAGGTATCCTTCTTTTTGGTGTTATACAACAATTTTTTCCGATCTAATTTTTTTACTTTGTTGAAAGATTGTTTCAACAATTTCTGGCTATAACCTCTTCTTTTTAATCTTTCGTACAGGTCCTGTGAGGCCGCGAAAAAGTCTTCCTCATCCGTACAGTTCCGTTTGATCCGTAAATATTGACTATAGGGGATGCTATTTAGCAAGGGTTTGGGATGAGCACTGTTAGCATGCAAGATAGTATTCCCTGACGTTTTTTTACGGTATAGGGACGAGGAGATGTTTCCCTGGGAATCGACTCGTATTTCCAGATCAAGGAAGGTGATTCTTGTCTGGCTACATTCCATAGTAAACTTAAGATTATATGAATTTACCGCCATTGTCTCTACGAATCTCGCAAGATCTTCGCGAGTACCAGACCAGAAGAAGATGATATCGTCGATATACCTGTGCCACGAAATCACGTGGCACAGGAAATCGGCCAGGTGATGATTGGAAAATAGGTCTTTTTCCCACCCCCCCAGGTACAAATTGGCGTAGGATGGCGCACATTTCGTGCCCATGGCCACGCCTTGCACCTGGAGGAAGTGGGAATTGCCAAATAAAAAGTGATTTCGTGTTAGGATAAAGCGTAGAAGGTCAATCACAAAGTCATTGTATGCCTTGAATTTAGAGCCTCTGTCCTCCAACAATTTGGAAACAACCTCAATGCCAAGATTATGGGGTATTGTATTGTAAAGGCTCTCCACATCCAGTGCAACCAGCCACGTATCCTGCGGAACTTGCAAGTCCCCGAGAATACGCAGGAGGTGCACCGTGTCCTGAACATAAGAAGGAAGGGCATGTACATGTGGATTTAAATACTTGTCCACAAGGGCGCTAGCATTTTCTGTCAGACTTTGGCACCCTGACACAATCGGACGTCCAGGGGGGTTTTTTAGCGACTTATGCAACTTAGGCAAAGCGTAGAAAGTAGGTATTCTAGGATTGTGAACATTAAGAAACTTCCAGGTGTTAATGTCTATGGTTCCCTTTTGATAGGCAGAGAAAATAAGCTCGTAATATTCAGAAGTGTAATTTTCAACAAGTGTACGTGAGATAGGTCTATACCAGTCATGGTTGTCAAGGATGTTGCGGCACATGATCTCATATGCCGCAACATCCATGACAACCACATTGCCGCCTTTATCAGCGGGTTTTATAACCAAGCCGCTATGATCTTGCAAGGATTTCAGGGCCCGTTTTTCGGCACCAGATAAGTTGGAGGAATGTAAGGCAGGAAAATCCATATCCTTTATGGTTCTGCTAATCTGTTCCACAAAGGCCCAAATGTTGGGGTTTGCAGAGAGATTAGGAAAATTGGTAGATTTAGGTTTAAAGGTTAACGGAGGGGGAAAAGACACTCCAGAGGCCACAATGCCTTGGTTGTCAGATTCCCATAGGCAATCATCTTCTGTGATGATTGCCTATGGGAATCTGACAACCAAGGCATTGTGGCCTCTGGAGTGTCTTTTCCCCCTCCGTTAACCTTTAAACCTAAATCTACCAATTTTCCTAATCTCTCTGCAAACCCCAACATTTGGGCCTTTGTGGAACAGATTAGCAGAACCATAAAGGATATGGATTTTCCTGCCTTACATTCCTCCAACTTATCTGGTGCCGAAAAACGGGCCCTGAAATCCTTGCAAGATCATAGCGGCTTGGTTATAAAACCCGCTGATAAAGGCGGCAATGTGGTTGTCATGGATGTTGCGGCATATGAGATCATGTGCCGCAACATCCTTGACAACCATGACTGGTATAGACCTATCTCACGTACACTTGTTGAAAATTACACTTCTGAATATTACGAGCTTATTTTCTCTGCCTATCAAAAGGGAACCATAGACATTAACACCTGGAAGTTTCTTAATGTTCACAATCCTAGAATACCTACTTTCTACGCTTTGCCTAAGTTGCATAAGTCGCTAAAAAACCCCCCTGGACGTCCGATTGTGTCAGGGTGCCAAAGTCTGACAGAAAATGCTAGCGCCCTTGTGGACAAGTATTTAAATCCACATGTACATGCCCTTCCTTCTTATGTTCAGGACACGGTGCACCTCCTGCGTATTCTCGGGGACTTGCAAGTTCCGCAGGATACGTGGCTGGTTGCACTGGATGTGGAGAGCCTTTACAATACAATACCCCATAATCTTGGCATTGAGGTTGTTTCCAAATTGTTGGAGGACAGAGGCTCTAAATTCAAGGCATACAATGACTTTGTGATTGACCTTCTACGCTTTATCCTAACACGAAATCACTTTTTATTTGGCAATTCCCACTTCCTCCAGGTGCAAGGCGTGGCCATGGGCACGAAATGTGCGCCATCCTACGCCAATTTGTACCTGGGGGGGTGGGAAAAAGACCTATTTTCCAATCATCACCTGGCCGATTTCCTGTGCCACGTGATTTCGTGGCACAGGTATATCGACGATATCATCTTCTTCTGGTCTGGTACTCGCGAAGATCTTGCGAGATTCGTAGAGACAATGGCGGTAAATTCATATAATCTTAAGTTTACTATGGAATGTAGCCAGACAAGAATCACCTTCCTTGATCTGGAAATACGAGTCGATTCCCAGGGAAACATCTCCTCGTCCCTATACCGTAAAAAAACGTCAGGGAATACTATCTTGCATGCTAACAGTGCTCATCCCAAACCCTTGCTAAATAGCATCCCCTATAGTCAATATTTACGGATCAAACGGAACTGTACGGATGAGGAAGACTTTTTCGCGGCCTCACAGGACCTGTACGAAAGATTAAAAAGAAGAGGTTATAGCCAGAAATTGTTGAAACAATCTTTCAACAAAGTAAAAAAATTAGATCGGAAAAAATTGTTGTATAACACCAAAAAGAAGGATACCTTTCAGCCGGTCCGACTTATTACTCAATTTTCCCAACATCATAATGAGGTGAGGAATATTCTCCAACAATACTGGCCTCTCCTTACAGCAGATCACACCATCAAAAAATATATTCAACCCCAACCCCAAATTACGTATCGTCGTTCCCCCTCGCTACGTGACAAAGTTATAACGAGCCACCACGCACCCAAATCAGAATTCTCTTCACTCGTGACTGGCACTTTTCCGTGCGGCCATTGTGATATATGCGAGTTCATTTACGACGTACGTGAAAAACCGCTTCCGAATGGTCAAAGATATAAAATCAAACACAAGGTTACTTGCCAAACTACGGGTATAGTCTATTTGGCCACCTGTACTTGTGGTAGTTACTATGTGGGTAAAACAAAACGTCAGTTCTGTGTCAGGATTCGTGATCACATCAAACCTCTATATAAAGGCAAAATTTCTACATCCCTCAACCGACATATAGCAGTACACCATGATTTTAATCCCCATGTCGTGGGATTTACAGCATTGGAACACATCCCTACACATGTTAGGGGTGGAGACATCGATCAAAAATTATTACAATTAGAAACGAAGTGGATACATACCCTGGATGCCACCAGACACCCAGGACTTAACGAAGGCATTAGCTTTAAGCCATTTTTGTAGGTGGGCTGTCTCCTTCCATTATTCACCATTTTCCCCTCTTTCCCTACTCCATCACCCCCCTCCCCTTCCCCCTCCCTTTTTCCCCCCTCCCCCCCCTCCTCCCCCCCCCCTTTGTTTCCCCAACCCTCTTCCCCCCCCCCCTCCTTTCTCCCCCCCCCCTTTTCTCCTAGCCCACCTTTAAATTATGACCACTCCCTTCTTTCACTATTTACCTTTACCTTTATCTATTTACATTATCTGTTATGGTATACTATAGGTTCCTCCCCACTAGTTCCTTCCCTTTTACAGATGGGTCCTGATGGATCAAGTTATGGCATCCCTTATTCCCCTATCCATCTACATTGTTTTCCTTGATGTTACTCGTTTGTACTCAAACAAACAAATTTATCTACTATTTGAATACCCTTAATAATAATTGTAACTGCGTACATATTTGATCCATGCTGTCATACTATAAGCTGTTCTCAATGCTGTTCATATTTCTGTGTTATTTACAGATTTGTTAATTTGCGAGCTGTCTGGGCGATCTATGTGGGTACTTGCCGGGGACTACGGTGTTTTTCCTACTTCTTCATTTCCCTTAGCCTTGTGTGCGGGCGCCTTCCTAATCGTCCCTTGGTCCCCGGTCCGTCCCTAATAACCTCTATCCCACTGTGTCCCAGCCACTCCCCGCCCCTGTGGTCGCCTCTCTGTCCCTTTCCAGACTGTCACCCGATGTGGCCTATCCTCGGGTTCCTGTATCCCAGGAGGACATTGTCGTTGCCCCTGTTATCATTAGCCCCTCTATTTGAGATACATCCCAGCTGTATGGACACCCAAGGGCACCGGTTTTTTCCTGTGCCCGTTTCCGCCACTGCGCACTGGTTTATTTTCCTCCTCCAGGTATCCTTGCTGCCTGTTGTGGCACTGTATACTGCGCGGTGCCCGTGATGATGTGTATTTACACATCACCTTGGACACCACCGCTGTGCTTTCTGGACCTTGTAGGACCGGATCGACAGCGAGCGGCGCATGCGCATTGGCTGTTTTCGTCCGCTCACGCGCGCGGTGACGTCAGACGCCGCTCGTGTGAGGGGGACATAAGAGCGCCGGCATCCCAGGCCATTAGACACGCCAGGGAACCACAGGACTCGGTCATACGTTACGCAGCTCTATTGAGTAAGTACTCCATTGCTTTGATGATCGTTTTCTCTCACTCTTCTCCATTTTGTACTTTATTGAACTGATGGTACATATATCTCTATTCTCCAGTGTGCTCTCATTGGCGTCCCCATTGGTCTCATTTTGGCCTTCTTAGCCATAGTTTTCCACTCTAGACAGCACTATTGGTGAGTGTGATCTATTCATACTCTGACTTATCACCCACTTGTACTGCAACCATTGTTGCTTACTACTTATATAGTAATATCTGGTATACTAAATATCTCCCACATTTCTCTTTTTTTTTTTTTTTTTTTTTTTTTTTTTTTTTTTTTATCACTTCAGTGACGAAAAAACCCCCCCTCTTTTCTGTGGAACTATTCTCAATATTGGTTGCTCTTCCGATGTCCTGTTTCCTAAACTGATTATCTTACATGTAAGTAAAATTAGAGACTATGTTAGTCCATTCCTAAACTGTCTACTTCAACTGAGATGTGCCCCGTGGGCCTCATTTGCATTAACTTTGCCTGTATATATATATTTTTAGGCACACTTTCCGTCAGGTCTCTCTTATTGTCCCCTGCAGCTACCTACTTGATCTCTAGTTTTTGGGGCTTTTTGATTCGGAGGCACGTAGTTTCCATCCCTGGCGATTGCAGGTAATACCATCCTTAGATAGTCGGTTTTGGGGCATTTATGGCACCTATGGTGTGTGGAGGGGCTTCTAGAGGCCATATTTGGGTGATGGGACATATCTCTCCTAGACGGTTCGCAAACATATGGTGATATCTGTATATTCATACTAATTTATATTCCAAATGTATCAACAAAACTTCTATTGACTGCTGTATTCTTCTTTATAGAAAACACTGTAGCCTTTTTAGGTATTAAACAACTGTCCTTGAAGAAGCCAAAACCGGCGAAACATGTCGGACATCTGAATACCTATTCACTGAACTGGCCGCTACCAACTTCAGGCCAAGGGACGTGAAATTATTCTTGCTACAGAATTGATTTTAGAAAACTT
>JBBGZY010003641.1:0-123316 GCA_037952925.1 Lithobates clamitans
TGGCCATATTAGGTTAAAAATGTCAGAAGCTTCCTTGCCCCAAAGGCCCGCTGGTTGAGCCGGTGGGGTGGCGATTATGTGAAAGGTTGCCACAGGTTCTGCCAAACTGAATTAAGACTGAGTTCAGGCTGAACCCAGCTCATCCCTTCTCAATACCTGCTTGAGGCTCCTCTCTGGGTTATGACTGGCTTGCCCTGTCCCCCTTTTTAAGATGTCTCTCTAGGTCTAGGTTGCTGCTGCTTTCATTTGTTTTTCCTGGTGACTTTGGTTAACATACTGTATGGAGACTATTGATTGATCAGGTGAGACTCTACTGGACTTCACTCTGAAACCAGCCTCAATATCACATCAATATCATTGACTTAATATGGCCTTCTCAAGACTTGCTTGAGACCCCTCTCAGAGCTTTGACTGGTTTGCACTGTCCCTTCTTTAGAAGATGTCTCAAGGTCTTCTCCTCCAGAAACCAATACAGCTCCACCTTTCTCCTCCTCCTCCAAGCTCTCCACTGGCTGTGAATGACCGAAGGCCAAGGTCTGTATGTGTGCCTCCACCGCTGCCTAGTGTTGCCTGGCAACCTTTATCTATGTTTAGATCTCCTCCACCACTGGAAAGCCATAAAACTGAGCCAATAATGAGTTCCCAGGTATGTCAATCCCCTCCCTTCGACATCAATGTCGTCAACCTAATATGGCCTGCTGAAGACCTCCTCTCTGGGCTTTGATTGGCTTGCCCTGCGACCCTTTGGAAGATGTTTCACTCCATTCTCAATCCATGCTCTCCTTTGGCTCTGAAAGAATGAAGGCTGAGGACAATTTGCCTAGTGACACTTTATTTATATTTAGAGCTCCACCAATGGAAAGCCAGAGAACTAGGCCAAAAATGAGATGGTAACGTAAGCAAAAAGCTGGCATTGTTGACCAAAATTCAGCTCTCCACTGGCCCTGAATGACCGAAGGCCAAGGTCAATCAGTATGTGTGCCTCCACCGCTGCCTAGTGTTGCCTGGCAACACTTTATCTATGTTTGGATCTCCTCCACCACTGGAAAGCCAAAGAACTGAGCCAATAATCCCTAAACTACAAACCTCGCTAGAAGATATAAATTGGGATAAAATCTTAGGAACAAGGAACACGAAGGAGAGATGGGTTTGCTTTAAGAGCATATTAAAATAGGGCATTGGCCAATGCAGCCCATTGGGTAATAAATGTAACCACCTCAATACCGGGCACTTAACCCCCCTTCCTCCCCAGACCAATTTTCAGCTTTCGCTGCTCTCACACTTTGAATGACAATTACTCAGTCATGCAACACTGTACCCAAATGAAATTTGTGTCCTTTTTTTCACACAAATAGAGCTTTCTTTTGGTGGTATTTAATCACTAATTTTTTTTTATTTTTTGTGCTATAAATAAAAAAAGACCGTCAATTTTGTGAAAAAATGCTCTTTTCTTTGTTTTTGTCATAAAATTTAGCAAATTAGTAATTTTCTTCATAAATTTTGGCCAAAATTTATACTGCTACATATCTTTGGTAAAAATAACCCAAATTAGTGTATATTATTTGGTCTTTGTGAAAGTTATAGAGTCTACAAACTATGGTGCCAATCACTGAAAATTGAAAACATCTGATCAGGCCTTCAGTACATCAGGTGAATCTCATTTCTTGAGGTACTAACAAGTCATAAAAGTACAAATACCCCCCAAATGACCCCCCCAAATTACCCCTTTTTAGAAAGTAGACATTCCAAGGTATTAGGTAAGTAGCATGGTGAGTTTTTTTAAGTTGTAATTTTTTCCCACAAGTCTTTGCAAAATGAAGATTTTATTTTTTTACAAAATTGTCATATTAACTGGTTATTTCTCAGAGCATATGCATACAACAAATGACACCCCAAAATATATTCTGCTACTTCTCCTGAGTATGGCGATACCACATGTGTGGGACTTTTACACAGCCTAGCCACATAGAGAGGACCAACATTAAAGTAGCACCATCAGGCGATCAGGCAATCTCATTACTCAACCACCTATTACACTTTTGAAGGCCCTGATGCACCAGGACAATGGAATTGCCCACAAAATGACCCCATTTTGGAAAGCAAACACCCCAACGTATAATCTATAAGGCATAATGAGTCTTTTGAATGGTTATTTTTTTTCCAGAAGTTTTTGGAAAATGTGGAAAAAAATAAAAACACATTTTTTTTTTTTACACAAAGTTGTCCATTTATAAGATATTTCCAACACATAGCAAAAATGACATCCCAAATACATTCTGCTACTCCTCCTGAGTATGGGGATACCACATGTGTGAGACTTTTACACTGCTTGGCCACATACAGAGGCCCAACATCCAAGTAGCACCATCAGGCGTTCTAGGAGCATACATTACATAGATAATTTCCTGGCAACCTATCATTTTTGAAGGCTCTTCATATTTCTAACACATAGCATGTACATACCAAGAATTACAATCCAAAATAAATTCTATTGCGGAAAGGGTAAAAAAAAGTATTACCTGTGCTTTTAGTAGTGTCCATAGAAGAGAGCACTGGTCCAGGCAGCAGGCAGGAATATTGTCTATAGTCAGCACAAGGATATTGTCCAGGCAGAGACATTCAAGACCAGCCATAATATTGGTCCTGGTACACTGTTACCTCCCTGCACTCATTATTGTACCGCTCTCCAGCCCTTCATAAACATACTGCCTCTTGCTACAGCTAATTATTTCCATAGTCCAGGTAGCAGGCAGAGGTGCGGTCCGTTCATGCGGCAGGCAAAGGCATGATGGCAGTAAGTCAGCAGCAGGCTAAGGGCCGCATTCGGGTAAGACCTGTGCACAGGGGCACAGGGGTAGAGGCTTCAACCCACCCAAATCTCTATGAAGCCTCCGGACTCCAGACCCTAGTCCGGAAATTACAAAAACCGGAGAAGACAAAAAAAAATTGTTTTCTCCTTCCGGAAAAACTATTCTGGAGCCCCTCACAAACCCCTGTTTACTGCAGTAGCAGGGCAACAGATCAGTCCAAGCAGTAGGCAAAAGCATAGTCTATAAAACAGGCCAGGGTCAGTTCACGTGGAAGCAGTCCAAACGGTAGGCAGAGGCATAGTCAAAAAGAAGGCCAGGGTCAGTTCACGTGGAAGGCAGTGGCATGGTTATTTGGGGAAGCATGGAAAATGGTCAGCACAGATGATGAAAATGGGGAAAATATGGGCTAATATTTTAGGGATTATGATAAAGTTTGAAGCATTCACCAATGCAAAGGCCAGGTTGGGAGGGACACTGGGGACAATAGAAGCTGGTATCTTTTGGAAATCCTCATCTTTTTTTGCTGTCTTCGATCTGCTTCAGATGGTGGAATGTTGTACGGGAAGTGGCGTTCATGAAATCGGCTAACAGCATCAGAGCAAAAGTTTTCTTGGGGGGGGGGGGGTCTTTGTTGATTGATGAGGGACGTGACTACTTCTTTCTTTCTTTCTGTGGATTTTGTGTAGACTATGTAGGAATTATAAATGGCCAAATGGATGAGATAAATTGCTACCTTCTTGTACCAGAATCGGGTATCGACAAATAGGGCTGAATCATTTGATCATTGAAATCTAACCCCCCCCATGTAGAGATTATAATCTTGGACACATGTCGGTTTTTCAATGGGACCTCGTCTTCGCTGAACTACAACTGTAGTGTCATCATGAATGGTGGACATGATGTGCATGTTCCTGTTATCCTTCCACCTCAAGGCCAGCACTTCATTACATCTCAGTGTTGCTTTTTCCCCCTTTTGCAGCTTTTTGTTCACTATGGGAAGCCCTTCCTATTTTTTCTTGAGGTTCCGCAGGCCAGGGTTTTTTCGATATATAGGTGTCTGAAAAGGGGCAGGCTGGTATAAAGGTTGTCAAGGTATATATGATATCCTTTGTTCAGAAGTGGGTAAGCCAGGTCCCATACGATGTTTCCAGTTGTGCCCATGTAGGCCGGGCACTCAGGGGGCTGGAGCTGAGAATCTCTTCCTTCATATATGCGGAACGCATACAGATATCCCGTGACTCTCTCACAGCTTGTAAAATTTGACTCCGTATTTGTCCTTTTTGCTAGGAATATATTGTTTTATTCCTAGCTGGCCTGAAAATGGTACCAGGGACTCATCCACACATATATTCTTCTCGGGGACATAGAGTTCTGCAAATCATTGCAAAAATAAATTTATCAGTGAGCGAATCTTGTATAGCTTATCGGAATTTGGATGATTGCGTGGAGGGCACTGGGTGTTGTCGTTAAAATGAAAGAATCTCATAATCATCTCATATCGGGACCTGGACATAGCGGCAGAATACATGGGCTTATGGTGGATGTGGTTGGTTGACCAATAGGCATATCCTTCATTTTTTTTGTAAGCCCCATGTTTAGGGTGAGTCCCAAAAACAATTTGAACTCCTCCAAATTCAGATCTCTCCACTCAAACGGATGGGCTCAAGATGATTGAGGGTTGTTGGCAATATACTGCTGGGCATACAAATTTGTCTGGTCCACAATGAATTTCAGCAAAGTGTCGGGCAAAAACAGGTGAAAGCAATCGATCTCTGTGAAATTTTGGGTGTTGGCCTGCACACCTGGCAGTGCTGTGAAAGGGGGAATAATTGGTGATCCCGAGTTGGAAGGCAGCCATGTTGGGTTGGCAAGACCATCTGGCATGTATGTAGTGGCCCTGGCTCTTGGGGGACGTGACACTCCAGTAGTTGGGGGAGTTGAATTCCCTGTGCTGGTGGTACTCAGGCATGATGTGGCAGCATTGGTACTGGGCCTGGGCATTTGTTCGCGGGGCCTATTGCTGGCGGCAGCGCTGGTACTGGGTATTTGTTCCTGGGGCCTATTGCTGGCGGCAGCGCTGGTACTGGGTATTTGTTCCACTCTCGTTCTCGTTGTTCCACTCTCTTCTCTTTCAGAAACAACCAGAGCTCCAGCCTCCTTCCACATAAAAATCATTGACCTAATATGGCCTCCACAAGACCTGCTTTAGACCTCTCTCGGGGCTTTGACCGGCTTGCCCTGTGACCCTTTGGTCACCCAAACTCATAACTAAGGACATCACCAACCCCACCCAAACTCATAACGAAGGACCTCACCAACCCCACCCAAACCCACCGAAACTCATAACAAAGGACCTCACCAACCCCACCGAAACTCATAACGAAGGACCTCACCAACCCCACCCAAACTCATAACGAAGGACCTCACCAACCCCACCCAACCCCACCCAAACTCATAACTAAGTTCCTCACCAACCCCACCCAAACTCATAACTTCCCTTCAATGAAAATGATTTTTTGAAGAAATAATCCACCGAGCGAAGAAGCCCAGAGGACATGGCCCACAAATCGCATCCATCATCCGTGACATAAAGTTATTATGAAACACTTCGCTTGTTGCTGCCTCTCGATGATTGAGCGATCTGACAAACTCCTCGTCCATTTATTTTGATTCCAGGCAAGCACTTAGTGACTGAAACAACCCAAATTCTGCCAGGACCCTCTAAGTAGGCCCAACTTTCCCCGTTCTTAATATAACACCTAAATCCCCGTGCGGATTGTTGATACAAAGCAGAAAAGGTTACGGAGCGATGAGGGCGAACGATTTGGCTGATTTCATCATATCAAACTCGCGGTGTAGAGGGAACAATGTTTGAGATGTTTACTCTGGCACTTAGGCTTCTACCTGACATGAAATACATTCCGCTTTGTTCTTCCACCGCTGATGTTATCATTTCATTTCCCAAATTAAATCTGAGCGTCAGAGACGACGACGGAGGGATGAAAAGGTCCCGGAATATGAGATTTAACCTGAAAGTGACTTATTGAACGTTCGACGCTTTGCTGTAAACCCGACAGCATTTACTTTGCTCCGTGTATCATAAATTGACTTTTTCTTTATATAAAATATTTGTTTTTTGATTCTTTGTTACATCTCAGAGCTGCCGATCTTCCAATTTGACACCAGTGAACCGCGCCTGAGAAAAGTATAAAGATACGACCACCTGTGTTCTCCACGGAGGTGACAACTGGAAGGGGCGGAGCCTTGTCTGAAATGTCTGAATAACGTCCTACATGGCAGATCACAAAGTATCATTTTATTCTAAACTGCAGATTTTTAATAAAAAATAATTTTTTGTAATTAGCTTTGTGAGATTTTAGCGAATGGGTTTACATCTACTTTTAACCACTTGCCGACCGGCGCACACACATATACGTCGGCAGAATGGCTCATACTGGCAAATGGGCGTCCCTTTGAATGTGCCGCCTTGCGGCCCGCGATCATGAGACATTTCCGTGTTCTGAATAGTGACATGACAGAGATCACAGCTCCCAGTCATCGGGAACAGTGATCAATGTCATGTCAGTGGTAGCCCATCCCCCCCCACTCTTAGAATCACTCCCTAGGACGCACTTAACCCCTTGATCGCCCCCTAGTGTTCAACCCCTTTCCTGCCAGTGTCATTTATACAGTAATCAATGACTATTTATAACACTGATCACTGTATAAATGTGAATGGTCCCAAAATAGGTCCGATGTGTCCGCCATAATGTCGCAGTCATGATAAAAATCGCAGATCTCCACCATTACTGGTAAAAAAAAAATAATGATAAAAATCCCATAAATCTATCCCTTATTTTGTAGACACTATAACTTTTGCGCAAACCAATCAATAAACGCTTATTACGATTTTTTTTACCAAAAATATGTAGAAGAATACGTATCGGCCTAAACTGAGGAAAAAATGTGTTTTTTATATATTTTTGGGGGATGTATTACAGCAAAAAGTAAAAAATAATGTGTTTTTTTTTTCAAAATTGTCGCTATTTTATTGTTTATAGCGCAAAACATAAAAACCGCAAAGGTGATCAAATACCACCAAAAGAAAGTTCTATTTGTGGGAAAAAAGGACGTCAATTTTGTTTGGGTACAACGTCGCACGACCGCGCAATTGTCAGCTAAAGCGCGCAGTGCCGAATCGCAAAAAATGCTCTGGTCAGGAAGGGGGTAAAATTCCGGGGCTGAAGTGGTTAAGGTTGATCTATAGTGAGCGTTAAAATCATTCTAATTTAAATAAATATTAGGGTTGCACAGATACCGATACCGAGTATTTTCACGAGTATTTGTCCATGCTTAGCTGTGATTGGTCACAGTGATCACATGGTACAAACCGGGCCAATCACAATACTACACACTGAACACTTTTATTCAGTAAAAATGTTTGTTTATAGCAGTGAAATTCACTGATATACTGATATAAGCAATCATAGTATGTAAAAGAAATTAAAAATCCTGATCACTTCCCCAGAGTAGTACAGTGTTACTATGGTAACATTATATTGCTCTGGTCACAGTATATTTAAAAAAATGTAAAAAAAAATAAATAAATCAAGAAAAAAAAATATTTAAAAAAAAATAGAAAAAAATTATTACTTTTTTTTTTTACATACTGTCATCAGTCAGAGACCCCTGAACCCCTTGCTTTGGGCACGGGTCCAAATCATTCGGGGGAGGGGGGATTATGTTGCTGGGGGGAGGGGGGATTATGGTGTGGGGTGGAGGGGGGATTATGGTGTGGGGGGGTGGATTAAGGTGTGGGGTGGAGGGGGGATTATGGTGTGGGGGGGTTGTTTTTCAGGGGTTGGGCTTGGCTCCTTAGTTCTTGTGAAGGGAACTCTAAGGCCCCTTTCACACTGGGGCGGTAGGGGGCGTCGGCGGTAAAACAGCGCTATTTTAGCGCTGTTTTACCGTGGTTTTCGGCCGCTAGCGGTGCGGTTTTTACCCTCTGCTGGCGGGCGAAAAAGGGTTAAAACCCCTCGTATAGTGCGGCTATAGCATTGATTTCAATGGGAAGGAGCGGTTTAGGAGTGGTGAATACACCGCTCCTTCCCCGCTCCAAAGATGCGGCTCGCAGGAGATTTTTTCTTCTCCTGCCAGCGCACCACTTCAGTGTGAAAGCCCTCGGGGCCCTCGGGAGTCACACTGAACAAACAGCGGAGGCTGTTTAGGGGCGGTTTGCAGGCGCTATTTTTAGCGCAATAACGCCTGCAAACCGCCCCAGTGTGAAAGGGGCCTTAAGGCGTCAGCATACCAAGACATTTTGGATAATTTCATGCCCCCAACTTTGTGGGAACAGTTTGGGGATGGCCCCTCCCTGTTCCAACCTTGTGGGCGGCCTTCCCAGAAGAGTTGAAGCTGTTATAGCTGCAAAGGGGCAGAGCCAACTCAATATTTTGAACCCTCCGGACTTAGGCTCCATTCACATCCATGCATGTTACTTTTGAGCGTTTCTGCAGTGTTTTTTGTGGTGCTTGCCGCGTTTTTAAACAGCATTTTTACAGCGCTTTTGCTGCGTTTTGCGTTTTTTTTTTAGTACAGTTTTTTTTAGACTGTATACAGTCTAAAAAAAAACAAAAAAAAAACGCTGTAAGAACGCTGTAAAAACAATGCAAAAAAATGCTGTAAAAACACTGTACTTGCGTTTTTGATGCTGGTCCATTGAATTCTATTACATGCAAAACGCTGCATTTTGCATTAAAAAAAGTCCCTGACCCTTTCCAAAAACGCAGAGGTACAAAAATGCATTGATGTGAACATGTTCCACAGGAACCCATGTTAAAACATTCCCATGCATCCTGCAAAATGCATCAAAAAACGCATTAGTGTGAATGGAGCCAAAGACTGGGATGTCATTAAAGTTCATGTGTGTGTAAAGGCAGGCGTCCCAATACTTTTGGGAATATTGTGTATATAGAGGAGGTATATATATAAAGGCAGGTGTCCCAATACTTTTGGTAATATTGTATATATAATGTAGAGACATTCCCATATTACAACTACAACTGAATGAAGAATCCTCCTGAGGTTTGTTACAATGTAACATTGCAGTCCAGCCGCCTCTTATTAATGGTGGGGGGGGGGGGGGGGGGTAGGGGGAATCAATACACATCCCGGAATATCAGCATTTTCCCCCGTTTATAGCGAGGTATTTCTGTGTCTGGTGGAAATCTCCTTCCATATCTAAGAATACCCGACCATCTGTGAATCTCATCCTCACAGCAATCCCACCGACCGTCACAACATTCAATCCCGTAAAACAAACGTTCTCTCGTGTCTGGGAACATTTTATCAAGAACGATCTGCAACTGCGCTAAACAGTGTTGCCAACCTACCAGATTGAAATTTACTGACACTTCACCCAAAATTTCCTGGCACAGCCAAGTTTTTACTGGCATTTCCAAAAGTTACCAAATTACAGTTTTAGGGTCAAATTTTAGTATTTAGGCTACAAACAAGTACAATATGCAATGAGCAATGTGATTTAAGGTAGATATTAGGGCAAAAAACACATTTCTTATTTTATTTTCGATATAGTAAGTAGCTCAGGGACAGGACTCAGGAGGGCCAGATATTGGAATAGGAAGGCACACACACGCACATGAAGTTGACTCTTGGTCCCTTCAGTCCACTCCAGTCTAAACAGCACTGACAGTCCCGCTCCCGTCCTGCAGACCCGCTCACGAGGCTCTGGCCGTTCTGCTTGGCTACCTTGCACCATGACATCACACGACATGCTCGGGTGCCGCCTCCACCAGAGCTGCCCGATCACACTGTAGCAGAGACTCGGATGGACCGAGCCAAACATCACAGCCTTATTTTTTACTGGCAACTTTTTCCTTTTTCTGGAATTTACTGTCAGGAGAAAATTGCCTGTTTTTTACTGGCTGCCAGTAAAATTACTGACGGTTGGCAACACTGGCGCTAAAGTACGCAAGAGCAAACTTTACCTCGACTTGCCCAGGGAACAAATGGGAAACCCACAAAAATTACCCTTAGGGTGTGACATAGAGTATAATAATAATAATAGTGTGTGACTGTGGGGGGAGGGGACATTAGAGTGTAAATTTTTTTATTAAAAAAAATCATACAAACATACAGTTCATTAATAAAAACATATTTACACAAAAATAAACAACTACTAAACAAAAACAAGCGTGCTTACATCAGCAAGTAGAGAAAACCGTTTCCTGACAAGATTACATAGAGAGAAACTAATTTTAATCACTACAAACCCCGAACCTCCACTTAAACACAATCCAGGCTAAGAAACCTTTTGAGATTTAATCGCCATCAGGATGTGATTCCAAACCCCCCCATTAACCCCTCCCCCCACATCATTCACCCCTCCCCCCACTTCATTTACCCCGACTTCCACTTCATTCACCTTGCATTCTGCAACAGCCACCCTCATGCCCTTCCCACCTCCCCCTCCTCCATCATCCAATCCATCCCTCACTCCACACGCACTTCTGCCACACCGATAAGGAGGGGTTGGCACCACCATACACGCTGGTTCAGCACCCTCCACTGCCTTCACTACACTAGGAGAAACAATAGGTGCAGACACAGACTTGACAACCACACTTTCTGACACTGACTGGGAGAACACAGACTGGGGGGACACTGACACCACAGACTGGGGGGACACTGACACCACAGACTGGGGGGACACTGACACCACAGACTGGGGGGACACTGACACCACAGACTGGGGGGACACTGACACCACAGACTGGGGGGACACTGACACCACAGACTGGGGTGACACTGACACAGATTCTGACGGGACAGAGACACTAGGATCCCCTGGTACAACCTCCGCCAACCCAGACTCTTCTCTATCCAGACGGAGGAATTCCTCCACTAACTCAGGCTTATTGTGCAAAGCCTCAGGGCACCGGCTATAAGGGTGACCAACCTTATCACATAGATTACATTTAATGATATTACAGCCCCTCACCAGATGCCCCAGTTCCTGACACAAAGAGCACTTCTGTTCTGGATATTTAGAGGAGAAATGTCCCTTGACTCCACATTTATGGCACAGCTTAGGTTGACCAGGGTAGAAGACAATAATCCTATCTCTACCAATAAAGGCAGAGGAGGGCAAATGCTGGACCACATTCCCACACACACTCCACCTCATTGACACCGACCACCCACCCGTCCAGATTCCTCTATCATCCACAATCTTTTTTAGGGGCCACAACGTTTCAACAAACCTCCTCAACCAGACAGATAAATCCTCGGGGGGTATAGACTCATTCCTTGTCAGGATAGTCACATTCTTAATCAAGCGCTGTTGTGAGACAACTTTGGGGACAAGCCCCTTCCAGTTCGGCTGGCCCCTATATACATGTTCAAACTGCTCCCAAAACAGATCCAGCGACTCTGGGCGCACAAAGGATAAATCATATTCATAGGAACCAGTCGGACTGATAAGAGCATAAATATCCTCTGCCTTAAATCCCATGGCTAGGATCTTATCCACAACCTCCCTCCGGATAGGTGGAATACCTCCTCCTTCCCACCTGAGCTGTACCACATTCCTGCGTTTAATGGAAGAAGGTGCGTTAGTTGAAAATCGCACAACAGACTCCCTTCTACCATCAGCAGCAGCATGACTTTGTCCCAACACAGCCTTAGCATAATTCATAACTGAAACAGATGACACATTAACTGGCTACATAGGAACCTCTGAAATCTGGTTTGTAATGCGACATTCCTGCTCTGCATTTTCAATGTTCATGCGACATTCCTTCTCTGCACTGTTAATGTCCATGTGGGACTCCTCACAGTCAGCAGAAACTTCTCTGTCTGGATACATGCCTGCATTCCCATGATCTTCATCTTATGGGTTGGTGCCACTCAATGGAGATTTTATTTCTATAATGGTGTGCAGCAATCCGCCATTTCCCTCAACCTCCTCCTGGGATGACCCAGGCCATTGGGGAGGGAGGGAAGCAGATACTGACTCAGGTGCAACAGATCCTGAGACAGGGGTAGTACTGGGGCCACCATGTGAAGCCACTTCCTCACCCCCCCATCCATACTGTCGCCATTACTATGGCATCCACCCTCTGGCTGGAACTGGCACAGGCACTTTCCTTCATCTGTTGGAATCTCTCCTCATTCTTACACTTTTCTCTGAACACACCGCTGCACTCCTTCAGAGAGGCAACCAACTTCTCCTGCTTTCTCAGTGCTTCTTCCAGAGACTTCAGCTTGGAGACTTCCCTCTTACTGTTTCCAGACTTACTTTGCAGAGATTTCTTTTTCTTGAGATCTTCTGTCATGACAGAAAGTTTCTGTTCCTCTTTAGCAATGCGGCGAAGTCTGTTCACCACTCTATGCTGAAGGACTGGTAAGGACTCCTCTTGCACACTTGCATAGGGACAAGCCCAGGATCCATTGCAGCTTGAGCACAAGGAACCAGCCTGACTGATAAGAGCATAAATATCCTCTGCCTTAAATCCCATGACTAGGATCTTATCCACAACCTCCCTCCTGATAGGTGGAATATCTCCTCCTTCCCATCTGAGCTATACCACATTCCTGCGTTTAATGGAAGAAGGTGTGTTAGGTGAAAATCGCACAACTGGCTCCCTTCCACCAGCAGCAGCAGCATGACTTTGTCCCCACACAGCCTTAGCATAACTCCTAACTGGGACAGATGACACATTAACTGGTTGCATAGGATCCTCTGAAATCTGGTTTGGTAAATTACCCACCAATTGATCCTCCCCTCCAGCACAACAGTCCCACTCACGATAGTCCCAGAAGTACCACAGATACCAGCAGTCCTGTCATCAAGTAAAGTCTTCTGTTTAGAAAAAACACCAGCTGTTTCAGCGTTCATACGGCCCTCCTGCTCTGCAGTTTCAATGTTCATGCGACGTTCCTGCTCTGCACTGTTAGTGTCCATGTGGGACATCTCATAGCTCCTCCTGCATTCCCTGCTGATTGCAAGGATGTGTTGAGAGGTGCAATCTCAGGAAAGTCCTCCACACATTGAGAGAGATTTTTAGCAGCTTTAAGGGAAATTCCATTTCTGAAATGGCCTTCAGCAATCCGCCATTTTTACTCAACCTCCTCCTAAAGTGACCCAGGCTGCTGGGGAGTAGGGGGGCAGATACTGACTCAGACATGACAGATCCTGAGACAGGGGTAGTACTGGGGCCTTTCTTTTTCCTGAAATCTGCTTTCATGACAGCAAGTTTCTGTTCCTTCTTAGCAATGCGGTGAAGTCTGTTCACCACTTTATCCTAGAAGACTTGTAAGGGCTTCTCTTGCATAGGGACAGGCCCAGGATCCATTGCAGCTTGAGCAAATGGTGTAGGCCTCAGTGCCTCTGGAGAGCCTCCACCTTCGTCTTCCCCCACCACTGCATGGTGGTTGGGGAGAAGCCTGCAGAACAGCAGAACAGGCCCAGGCTTGATGTTTCCTCCAACTGAGAGCAAAGCAGAGTGAGCCAACAGCACCTTGCAAAACAGCACCACCTGGTGGAGAAGCTCCTCTGGTGCAGAGACTGCTGCAAAGAGTTAAAGTAATTGTAAGGTTTTTTTTAAAATAACAAACATATCATACTTACCTCCACTGTGCAGCTCATTTTGCACAGAGTGGCCCTGAACCTCGTCTTCTGGGGTCCCCTGGTGGCTGTCATGGCTCCTCCCCACATCAGATAACCCCCTAGGAGAAGTGCTCTCCTGCGGTGGTTAGCTTGCGGGCGCGCTCCCAAGTCCAGCCGAATGTATGACTCAGCCCCACCCCCCCGGCGCCCGCGTCATTGGATTGTCAGCACCGGGAGCCAATGGCTGTGCTGCTATCAATCTATCCAATCAAGAGCCGAGAACCCCGGGCAGAGAGACAGCGCGTCCCCGTTGGGTCAAGATTCAGGGCTCAGGTAAGTAAAAAGGAGGGGGGGGGGCGGTCACTGCCAGGTGTTTTTTCACCTTAATGCATAGGATGAATGAGGGATTACAGCGCCTTTAAGTGTCCTCTTTACAGCACTGCGGTATATGTCAGAGCTTTTCTGTACCTTTTCTCTTCTCAGTAGTAAAGATGAATGAGAACAGCGCCACCTTCAGTTTGTCTCAGAAATGGCAGCATAGTGAGCCAACTGTCCCATCCTATAGAAATTCTCTTCATACTGCGAATCACTTGTTATTGTACCGAGCTGTAATCACAGACAGTCCACATTGCCATTTTTACCATCTCTATATCTGGAAGATCTAACCAGCTAACCGGAACCGGAACAAATTCTGGAAAGGTCCAGCACTCTGTATTACGCCTGTTTTCCTCACCCTCTTTTATTGGATTGCTTTAATACTTCGCAAACATGAACAGAATCAGCCTTAAAGTCTCCAGTCCAGATGTTTTATTTCCTATTCGGAAAGGATTAGCCCCTCTGTCAGGTTTTTATTGCTGTCTGTGCCCCCACTGGGGAAATTCCCTCTCTCTATGTGTCCTTGTGACCACTGGCACCAATTATGAGGAATCCAAAATGTCATCGTTGTCACCAGAGCAGGAACAGAGGGCCTCTCTTTCTCTTGTATTTCCAGGGTAGGAAGTAAAGGGAATTTCCCCAATGGGACACAGACAGCACAAAAAAACCTGACAGGGGCTCTAAACATACCCTACTTCACCCCAAATTTTTTAAAAAACGGCTGTGAATACACTTTACCATTCAATAAGAATTACTCTGTGTCTGTAGATGGTTAACTGCAACCAGACGGAAACGTTATAGTTCACCAAACCTATGGTACAAGCAAATTCCATGAGAGCCCCTCCCATCCCAACAAAGGCCCCTCCCAATCCAATAGAGGCCCCTCCCTATCCAACAGACACCCCTCCCAATCCAACAGAGGCCCCTCCCTATCCAACAGACACCCCTCCCAATCCAACAGAGGCCCCTCCCTATCCAACAGACACCCCTCCCGAACCAACAGAGACTCCTCCCAATCCAACAGAGGCCTCTCCCTATTCAACAGACACCCCTCCCAATCCAATAGAGGCCCCTCCCAATCCAACAGAGGCCCCTCCCTATCCAACAGACACCCCCCCTGAACCAACAGAGGCCCCTCCCATTCCAACAAAAGCCCCTCCCAATCCAACAGAGGCCCCTTCCTATCCAACAGAGGCCCCTCCCTATCCAACAGACACCCCCCTGAACCAACAGAGGCCCCTCCCAATCCAAACAGAGGCCCCTCCCAATCCAACAGAGGCCCCTCCCTATCCAACAGACACCCCTCTTGAACCAACGGAGGCCCCTCCCAATCCAACAGAGGCCCCTCCCTATTCAACAGACACCACTCCCAATCCAATAGAGGCCCCTCCCAATACAACAGAGGCCCCTCCCTATTCAACAGACACCCCCCCAAACCAACAGAGGCCCCTCCCAATCCAACAGAGGCCCCTCCCTATCCAACAGACACCCCCCCGAACCAACAGAGGCCCCTCCCAATCCAAACAGAGGCCCCTCCCAATCCAACACAGGCCCCTCCCTATCCAACAGACACCCCTCTTGAACCAACGGAGGCCCCTCCCAATCCAATAGAGGCCCCTCCAAATTCAACAGACACCCCTCCCAAACCAAAAGAGGCCCCTCCCAAACCAACAGAGGCCCCTCCCTATCCAACAGAGACCCCTCCCAATCCAACAGAGACCCCTCCCAATCCAACAGAGTCCCCTCCCTATCCAACAGAGTCCCCTCCCTATCCAACAGAGTCCCCTCCTAATCCAACAGAGTCCCCTCCCAATCCAACAGAGTCCCCTCCCAATCCAACAGAGACTCCTCACTATCCAACAGAGGCCCCTCCCGAACCAACAGAGACCCCTCCCAAACCAACAGAGGCCCCTCCCTATCCAACAGACACCCCTCTCGAACCAACAGAGGCCCCTCTCAATCCAACAGAGGCCCCTCCCTATTCAACAGACACCCCCCTGAACCAACAGAGGCCCCTCCCAATCCAAACAGAGGCCCCTCCCAATCCAACAGAGGCCCCTCCCTATCCAACAAACACCCCTCTTGAACCAACAGAGGCCCCTCCCAATCCAAAAAGAGGCCCCTCCCAATCCAATAGAGACACCCCTCCGAATCCAACAGACACTCCTCCGAATCCAACAGACACCCCTCCCTATCAAACAGACGCCCCTCCCAAACCAACAGAGGCCCCTTCCAATCCAACAGAGTCCCCTCCCAATCCAACAGAGACCCCTCCCAATCCAACAGAGGCCCCTCCCAATCCAACAGAGGCCTCTCCCTATCCAACAGACACCTCTCCCAATCCAATAGAGGTCCCCCCATCCAACAGAGACCCCTCCCGAACCAACAGAGACCCCTCCCGAACCAACAGAGACCCCTCCCGAACCAACAGAGACCCCTCCCAAACCAACAGAGGCCCCTCCCGAACCAACAGAGACCCCTCCCAAACCAACAGAGGCCCCTCCCGAACCAACAGAGACCCCTCCCGAACCAAGAGACCCCTCCCGAACCAACAGACACCCCTCCCTATCAAACAGACGCCCCTCCCAATCCAACAGAGGCCCCTCCCAATCCAACAAAGTCCCCTCCCAATCCAACAGAGACCCCTCCCAATCCAACAGAGGCCCCTCCCAATCCAACAGAGGCCTCTCCCTATCCAACAGACACCTCTCCCAATCCAATAGAGGTCCCCCTATCCAACAGAGACCCCTCCCGAACCAACAGAAACCCCTCCCAAACCAACAGAGGCCCCTCCCGAACCAACAGAGACCCCTCCCGAATCAACAGAGGCTCCTCCCGAACCAACAGAGACCCCTCCCAAACCAACAGAGGCCCCTCCCGAACCAACAGAGACCCCTCCCGAACCAACAGAGACCCCTCCCGAACCAACAGAGACCCCTCCCGAACCAACAGAGACCCCTCCCAAACCAACAGAGGCCCCTCCCGAACCAACAGAGACCCCTCCCAAACCAACAGAGGCCCCTCCCGAACCAACAGAGACCCCTCCCGAACCAACAGAGACCCCTCCTGAACCAACAGAGACCCCTCCCAAACCAACAGAGGCCCCTCCCGAACCAACAGAGACCCCTCCTAAACCAACAGAGGCCCCTCCCGAACCAACAGAGACCCCTCCCAATCCAACAAAGTCCCCTCCCGAACCAACAGAGACCCCTCCCAATCCAACAGAGACCCCTCCCAATCCAACAGAGGCCCCTCCCAATCCAACAGAGGCCTCTCCCTATCCAACAGACACCTCTCCCAATCCAATAGAGGTCCCCCTATCCAACAGAGACCCCTCCCGAACCAACAGAGACCCCTCCCAAACCAACAGAGGCCCCTCCCGAACCAACAGAGACCCCTCCCGAATCAACAGAGGCTCCTGCCGAACCAACAGAGACCCCTCCCAAACCAACAGAGGCCCCTCCCGAACCAACAGAGTCCCCTCCCGAATCAACAGAGACCCCTCCCAAACCAACAGAGGCCCCTCCCGAACCAACAGAGACCCCTCCCGAACCAACAGAGACCCCTCCCGAACCAACAGAGACCCCTCCCAAACCAACAGAGACCCCTCCCAAACCAACAGAGGCCCCTCCCGAACCAACAGAGACCCCTCCCAAACCAACAGAGGCCCCTCCTGAACCAACAGAGACCCCTCCCGAACCAACAGAGACCCCTCCCAAACCAACAGAGGCCCCTCCTGAACCAACAGAGACCCCTCCCAATCCAACAAAGTCCCCTCCCGAATCAACAGAGACCCCTCCCAATCCAACAGAGGCCCCTCCCAATCCAACAGAGGCCTCTCCCTATCCAACAGACACCTCTCCCAATCCAATAGAGGTCCCCCTATCCAACAGAGACCCCTCCCGAACCAACAGAGACCCCTCCCAAACCAACAGAGGCCCCTCCCGAACCAACAGAGACCCCTCCCGAATCAACAGAGGCTCCTCCCGAACCAACAGAGACCCCTCCCGAACCAACAGAGACCCCTCCCGAACCAACAGAGGCCCCTCCCGAACCAACAGAGACCCCTCCCGAACCAACAGAGACCCCTCCCAAACCAACAGAGGCCCCTCCCTATCCAACAGACACCCCTCCCAATCCAATAGAGGCCCCTCCCCAATCCATCAGACACCCCTCCCACATTTTAATAAGATGCTGATAGCCACACCCATTTGCTCAGAATAGATTTATAACTGTGAATTTTGAAGCTTTTACAGTTTGCAAAAAAAAAAACCTGCCATGTTCACTTCATTAGACATTATATATAATTTTGGTGTTTTTTTTAATTCCGAGGAGTTCTCCTTTAAGGAAAATAAGGACTTTGCCAAATTCATGGACGGCTTCATCCCACACAAATATTTCCCACACACAGAAAGGAGAAACGCTTATTGTTTTCTCCACTTCACTGGAAATTAACCCGTTCCTGACTCCGTTCACACCTGCGCCTTTCCGACTGACAAAAAATGTGCGATTTGCTGCGTGTTTTGGAAACGCACCGCAATCGCGGGTCAGGCTTGTGGCGCCTCAGGCATCTTGCTGTGCGGTTTTCACATAAATGTGCTATAAACGCACTGAAAAGAACGCCTGATGCCCCATGACCGACAAGGTTCTACAGCGACTTTGGGGGGTTTTGTCACACGTAGGGCAGCCCATTCAAGTGAACAGGATGTCCTCGGTGCAACACACATTAACGCGCGAAAAACGTGCAAAAAAACGCAAGCGGGAGCGTGTATTCCACCTATTCTCAGGTGTGGGTGGGGCCTCAGAATAACAACATGTCATACTGCCCCCTGCTGTCATACTGCCCCCTGCTGTCATACTGCCCCCTGCTGTCATACTGCCTCCCCTGCTGTCACACTTCCTGCCCCCTGCTGTCATACTGCCCCCCCTACTGTCACACTGCCACTCCTGCTGTCACACTTATACCCCTGCTGTCATACTATCCCCCAGCTGTCACGCTGCCCCCCTCCGCTGTCATACTGCCCCCTCTGCTATCTTACTGTCCCCTTTGCTTTCACACTGCCCCCCCGCTGTCACACTGCCCCTTCTCCATTCATACTGCCCCTCCTGTCACATTGCTCCCCCCTCCTGTCATACTGTCCTTCTTTGCTGTCATACTGCACCCTGCTGTCACATGCCTCCCTGCTGTCACATGCCCCCCTGCTGTCACACTGCCCCTCCTGTCACACTGCTCCCCCCTCCTGTCATACTGTCCTTCTTTGCTGTCACACTGCCCCCACATCTGTCACACTGCCCTCCTCCTGTCACACTGCCCCCCTCCTGTCACACTGCCCCCCCTCCTGTCACACTGCCCCCCCTCCTGTCAGACTGCCCCCTGCTGTCAGACTGCCCCCTCCTGTCACACTGCCCCCTGCTGTCACACTGCCCCCTGCTGTCACACTGCCCCCTCCTCCTGTCAGACTCCTCGTACCGCCGGACTTCATTGGCGGAAGGTGGATAAACGCACACTGATATTCAGCAAAATCCACAAACATTATTGGCAAAAGTTAAAAATCCATGAAGCACACATCAAGGGGCGGAAATGTTGGCGCGTTTCACGCCAAAAGACGCTTAAAGCGGAGTTCCACCCATTTAAAAGTCAGACGCTACAAAAAGTGTATCTGCTGACTTTTATTAATCAGACACTCGCCTGTCCCACGGTCCAGCAATGCGGGCGTACGAAGTCCTCTCCCCCTTCCTCTCTGTGGTGCCAGCATGCTAACTGTGGGAGCCCGGCTGTGGCTTCACATCCGGGCGTGAACTGCGCATGCACGAGCTGCGCTGCACGCTGTGAATGGCCGGGCAATCTTATGGGACCTGTCACATGTCCCAGATGATTGCAGGGAGGGAGGGTGGAGAGGTGAACCTCCTTCTGGTCCTGTGGTGCCAGGAGAGGAAGTGAGAGCTGAGTGCCTCTGAAAACTGGGGACCCGCCCCCCCCCCCCCCCTAAAAAAATGACATGCCAAATGTAGCATGTCAGGGGTCACCTGCACGTAAAAGGTGCAGTAATAACCCCCAGCATTGGTGTCAGTGGGTGCAATGATAACCCCCAGCATTGGTGTCAGTGGGTGCAATGATAACCCCCAGCATTGGTGTCAGTGGGTGCAGTAATAACCCCCAGCATTGGTGTCAGTGGGTGCAATGATAACCCCCAGCATTGGTGTCAGTAGGTGCAGTAATAACCCCAGCATTGGTGTCAGTGGGTGCAGTAATAACCCCAGCATCGGTGTCAGTGGGTGCAGTAATAACCCCAGCATTGGTGTCAGTGGGTGCAGTAATAACCCCAGCATCGGTGTCAGTGGGTGCAGTAATAACCCCAGCATTGGTGTCAGTGGGTGCAGTAATAACCCCCAGCATTGGTGTCAGTAGGTGCAGTAATAACCCCAGCATTGGTGTCAGTGGGTGCAGTAATAACCCCCAGCATTGGTGTCAGTAGGTGCAGTAATAACCCCAGCATTGGTGTCAGTGGGTGCAGTAATAACCCAGAGCATTGGTGTCAGTGGGTGCAGTAATAACCCCCAGCATTGGTGTCAGTGGGTGCAGTAATAACCCCAGCATTGGTGTCAGTGGGTGCAGAAATAACCCCCAGCATTGGTGTCAGTAGGTGCAGTAATAACCCCGGCATTGGTGTCAGTGAGTGCAGTAATAACCCCCAGCATTGGTGTCAGTGGGTGCAGTAATAACCCCAGCATTGGTGTCAGTGGGTGCAGTAATAACCCCCAGCATTGGTGTCAGTGGGTGCAGTAATAACCCCCAGCATTGGTGTCAGTGGGTGCAGTAATAACCCCCAGCATTGGTGTCAGTGAGTGCAGTAATAACCCCCAGCATTGGTGTCAGTAGGTGCAGTAATAACCCCAGCATTGGTGTCAGTGAGTGCAGTAATAACCCCCAGCATTGGTGTCAGTGGGTGCAGTAATAACCCCCAGCATTGGTGTCAGTGGGTGCAGTAATAACCCCCAGCATTGGTGCCAGTGGGTGCAGTAATAACCCCCAGCATTGGTGTCAGTGGGTGCAGTAATAACCCCCAGCATTGGTGTCAGTGGGTGCAGTAATAACCCCCAGCATTGGTGTCAGTGGGTGCATTAATAACCCCTAGCATTGGTGTCAGTGGGTGCAGTAATAACCCCCCCGCATTGGTGTCAGTGGGTGCAGTAATAACCCCCAGCATTGGTGTCAGTGGGTGCAGTAATAACCCCCAGCATTGGTGTCAGTGGGTGCAGTAATAACCCCCACCATTGGTGTCAGTGGGTGCAGTAATAACCCCCAGCATTGGTGTCAGTGGGTGCAGTAATAACCCCCAGCATTGGTGTCAGTGGGTGCAGTAATAACCCCCAGCATTGGTGTCAGTGGGTGCAGTAATAACCCCCAGCATTGGTGTCAGTGGGTGCAGTAATAACCCCCAGCATTGGTGTCAGTGGGTGCAGTAATAACCCCCAGCATTGGTGTCAGTGGGTGCATTAATAACCCCTAGCATTGGTGTCAGTGGGTGCAGTAATAACCCCCAGCATTGGTGTCAGTGGGTGCAGTAATAACCCCCAGCATTGGTGTCAGTGGGTTCAGTAATAACCCCCAGCATTGGTGTCAGTGGGTGCAGTAATAACCCCCAGCATTGGTGTCAGTAGGTGCAGTAATAACCCTCAGAGCTCATTCCCAATACAATTACTGATCTTTCCCCTCTACAGAGGAAGAATAGTGGAGGAGGGTCAGTGCACTGCAGTACTTGTATTCTCTCACTGATATAGCTGGCTGAGGGTCCTCTTCTGGACTTACTCTGATTTCACTGCACACAATTTATTAAAAAGGCGTAAAAACATATACACAAATGTAGAAAAAGAGTGCTTAAAATAGGAATATGTTTACATAATGACCTGGATAGGGACTAGACCCGACATGTTTCGTCAAATCTGCCATCTCCCCAGATGACAGATTTGACAAAACGCGTCGGACGGAGTCCCAATCTAGGTCATTGTGTTTGTGGATCATCTTATGTAAACTTATTCCTTTTTACAGCGCTGTTTTCCCACATTTGTGTAAGTGTTTTTACTCCTTTTTAATAACTTGTGTACAATGGATTCACACCATTTGTGGGTATTTATTGTTTTTTTACATGGATGCATGAAATGGGAGAATGAATTGCATAAACTGAGCTTCTCCATACCGGATTTCCATGGGGGGGTGTGTCCTGCCTATGTCTTGGTGGATGCAAGATTTTCCAAGTGATTTACCATCACACTGGCCTGTTTGACTCTCTGCGTAATAGGTTGTTGAGTCCATAATCTCCGGTAATCACAATTTCCTTGGTGGTGGATCCTTGCACTTTTGTGGTGTATCCTTGCACTTTGGCGGTGGATCCTTGTACTTTGGTGGTGGATCCTTGTACTTTGGTGGTGGATCCTTGCACTTTTGTGGTGGGTCTTTGCACTTTGGTGGTGGATCCTTGTACTTTGGTGGTGGATCCTTGTACTTTGGCGGTGGATCCTTGTACTTTGGTGGTGGATCCTTGTACTTTGGTGGTGGATCCTTGCACTTTGGCGGTGGATCCTTGTACTTTGGTGGTGGATCCTTGCACTTTGGTGGTGGATCTTTGCACTTTGGTGGTGGATCCTTGTACTTTGGCGGTGGATCCTTGTACTTTGGTGGTGGATCCTTGCACTTTGCTGGTGGATCTTTGCACTTTGGCGGTGGATCCTTGTACTTTGGTGGTGGATCCTTGTACTTTGGTGGTGGATCCTTGCACTTTGGTGGTGGATCTTTGCACTTTGGTGGTGGATCTTTACACTTTGGCGGTGGATCTTTGCCCTTTGGTGGTGGATCCTTGTACTTTGGTGGTGGATCCTTGAACTTTGGTGGTGGTGGATCTTTGCACTTTGGTGGTGGATCTTTGCACTTTGGTGGTGGATCCTTGCACTTTGGTGGTGGATCCTTGAACTTTGGTGGTGGTGGATCTTTGCACTTTGGTGGTGGATCTTTGCACTTTGGTGGTGGATCTTTGCACTTTGGCGGTGGATCCTTGTACTTTGGTGGTGGATCCTTGCACTTTGGTGATGGATCTTTGCACTTTGGTGGTGGATCCTTGCACTTTGGCGGTGGATCCTTGTACTTTGGTGGTGGATCCTTGAACTTTGGTGGTGGTGGATCTTTGCACTTTGGTGGTGGATCTTTGCACTTTGGTGGTGGATCTTTGCACTTTGGTGGTGGATCCTTGCACTTTGGTGGTGGATCCTTGAACTTTGGTGGTGGTGGATCTTTGCACTTTGGTGGTGGATCTTTGCACTTTGGTGGTGGATCTTTGCACTTTGGTGGTGGATCCTTGTACTTTGGCGGTGGATCCTTGTACTTTGGTGGTGGATCCTTGCACTTTGGTGGCAGATCCTTGCACTTTGGTGGTGGATCCTTGAACTTTGGTGGTGGTGGATCTTTGCACTTTGGTGGTGGATCTTTGCACTTTGGTGGTGGATCCTTGCACTTTGGTGGTGGATCCTTGTACTTTGGTGGTGGATCTTTGCACTTTGGTGGTGGATCTTTGCACTTTGGTAGTGGATCTTTGCACTTTGGTGGTGGATCTTTACACTTTGGCGGTGGATCCTCGTACTTTGGTGGTGGATCCTTGCACTTTGGTGGTGGATCCTTGAACTTTGGTCGTGGTGGATCTTTGCACTTTGGTGGTGGATCTTTGCACTTTGGTAGTGGATCTTTGCACTTTGGTGGTGGATCTTTGCACTTTGGTGGTGGATCTTTGCACTTTGGTAGTGGATCCTTGTACTTTGGTGGTGGATCCCTGCACTTTGGTGGTGGCACATGAAAAGTGAGATGCGTGGATAATTGTAGTGACCATTTACCTGAATGCACATGTACAATACGGTGATATTTGATGGACTTTTTGGACACTTCCTTTGAGCTGCGCTTTATATTCATACTTTCAATGTGATTGGACACAGCTGATCACATGGTAAAGTGCTGCTGATTGGCTCTTTACCTCAATCTGTGATTAGCAGTGTCCTCCAGACTTTGTGATCACAGAGCGTGCTGCCCACACTCCCCACAGTGGGCGCGGTCACGGGAGGACATCATATGACGGCCTCCCAGAACTAGACGGTCACGCTGCAGCCCTCATTCGGTTAACAAATGGTCAATTTGCTTTGCCTTATGGACACAGTGATTACCCATCTCTCGCGCCATGCATACTATGGACTATAAATAAATAAAAGCTGATAATTTTAAGAACTCCTGTCAGTGGTAAATGGTTTGTCCCATCCCTGTAAACGTATACATTAGCAGGAGAGCTTGTTCTTTTGAAAAGCAGACTTACTGGCCAGATCAGCAGCTGAAAATAGAAGAAAGGAAGCCTAAAAAAGAAAATAAATGCAGCCATCACATCTAAGGATGGAGCCTGGGCTTGAAAAAACGTCTGTTCACTCAAGAGTAAAAAATGCTCATATAGAGCATTTTTTGTACAAAGTTTAGACGAGTTTAGGAGAGTTTTACGTTTTTTCTGCCAGTAAGCTCCAATCAGAAACGCAAACTAGAGGGGTTTTTTTCCTGCCTCTAAATGTTGAGCTCAAAATAATGTACATGGACACCTAGGAGAACATTGGGACTCATAGGAAAACATTGGGACACATAGGAGAACATTGGGACACCTAGGAGAACATTGGGACTCATAGGAGAACATTGGGACCCCTAGGAGAACATTGGGACACATAGGAGAACATTGGGACCCCTAGGAGAACATTTGGACACATAGGAGAACATTGGGACTCATAGGAGAACATTGGGACACACAGGAGAACATTGGGATAAATAGGAGAACATTTGGACACCTAGGAGAACATTGGGACTCATAGGAGAACATTGGGACACCTAGGAGAACATTGGGACACCTAGGAGAACATTGGGACTCATAGGAGAACATCGGGACACCTAGGAGAACATTGGGACACCTAGGAGAACATTGGGACACATAGGAGAACATTGGGATACCTAGGAGAACATTGGGACACATAGGAGAACATTGGAACTCATAGGAGAACATTGGGACACCTAGGAGAACATTGGGACTCATAGAAGTACATTGGGATACATAGAAGAACATTGGGATACCTAGAAGAACATTGGTATACCTAGAAGAACATTTGGATACCTAGAAGAACATTGGTACACCTAGAAGAACATTGGGATACCTAGAAGAACATTGGGATACCTAGGAGAACATTGGGACACATAGGAGAACATTGGAACTCATAGGAGAACATTGGGACACCTAGGAGAACATTGGGACTCATAGAAGTACATTGGGATATATAGGAGAACATTGGTACACCTAGAAGAACATTGGGATACCTAGAAGAACATTGGGATACCTAGAAGAACATTGGGATACATAGGAGAACATTGGGACACATAGGATAACATTGAGCTGCTTCTACAGGCAGAACACAAATCTCCTGTAGAAGCAACGTTTTTTTTTCTAGTGTGCATGGAGCCTAACTGGCATGCAATAATGGATTCCTGACTCCTGCCATGTCTCTATACACCTTCCCTCTGGCACTGTCCTGACATGTGCTGACATCAATATTCTCCGGATCCAAGTAGTAGGAGCCGTGTTATCAATTACCATGAGAGCTGCTAAAGACGTGGGCACAGGAAACCTTTACTTAATGGAGGATTCAGATGGAAACCTCAGGTTCTCCAGGCTTTCGGGACACAATGGAGATGATTGTGTTGGCTCCCTCCTCTGCACACAAACATTGGCTTATTTTTAGGGTATAATTTCATATTTGGCAGAGAGCGCGTATTGCGAGATGTCATTTGTGGCACTAAAATCACCACAATTGAGCAACAATAAATATTTAGCAAATTGCTCGAAGAGAGAGGGTCTGAGACACGAGCGAGAGGCAGTTTACACAAAGTGGGTTATGGATGAGTGATCGGTCCTTGACACATCGGTAAGACTTCACCACAGACAATCCAGCCCTGACAGCGCAGCGGTTTCATTGTTAACACCATTGACTTGCTGCAGACTCGGGTCACGGGTTACACACTCGGGTCACGGGTTCCGCAGACTCGGGTCATGGGTTCTGCAGACTTGGGTCATGGGTTCCGCACACTCGGGTCACGGGTTCCACAGACTCGGGTCACGGGTTCCACAAACTCGGGTCATGGGTTCTGCAGACTCGGGTCATGGGTTCCACAGACTCGGGTCATGGGTTCCGCAGACTCGGGTCATGGGTTCCGCAGATTCGGGTTACGGGTTCCACAAACTCGGGTCATGGGTTCCACAGACTCGGGGCATGGGTTCCGCAGACTCGGGTCATGGGTTCCGCAGACTCGGGTCATGGGTTCCGCAGATTGGGGTCATGGGTTCCGCAGACTTGGGTCACGGGTTCCACAAACTTGGGTCATGGGTTCTGCAGACTCGGGTCATGGGTTCCACAGACTTGGGTCATGGATTCCGCAGACTCGGGTCATGGGTTCCGCAGACTCGGGTCATGGGTTCCACAGACTCGGGTCATGGGTTCCGCAGACTCGGGTCATGGGTTCCGCAGATTGGGGTCATGGGTTCCGCAGACTCGGGTCATGGGTTCCGCAGATTCGAGTTACGGGTTCCACAAACTTGGGTCATGGGTTCTGCAGACTCGGGTCATGGGTTCCACAGACTCGGGTCATGGGTTCCGCAGACTCGGGTCATGGGTTCCGTAGATTGGGGTCATGGGTTCCACAGACTCGGGTCATGGGTTCCGCAGATTCGGGTTATGGGTTCCACAAACTCGGGTCATGGGTTCCACAGACTCGGGGCATGGGTTCCGCAGACTCGGGTCATGGGTTCCGCAGACTCGGGTCATAGGTTCCGCAGATTGGGGTCATGGGTTCCACAGACTTGGGTCACGGGTTTCACAAACCCGGGTCATGGGTTCTGCAGACTTGGGTCATGGGTTCCACAGACTTGGGTCATGAGTTCCGCAGACTCGGGTCATGGGTTCTGCAGACTTGGGTCATGGGTTCCGCAGACTTGGGTCACGGGTTCCACAAACCCGGGTCATGGGTTCTGCAGACTCGGGTCATGGGTTCCACAGACTTGGGTCATGGGTTCCGCAGATTCGGGTCATGGGTTCTGCAGACTTGGGTCATGGGTTCCGCAGACTTGGGTCACGGGTTCCACAAACCCGGGTGATGGGTTCTGCAGACTCGGGTCATGAGTTCCACAGACTTGGGTCATGGGTTCCGCAGACTCGGGTCATGGGTTCCGCAGACTCGGGTTATGGGTTCCACAAACTCGGGTCATGGGTTCCACAGACTTGGGTCATGGGTTCCGCAGACTTGGGTCACGGGTTCCACAAACCCGGGTGATGGGTTCTGCAGACTCGGGTCATGGGTTCCACAGACTTGGGTCATGGGTTCCGCAGACTCGGGTCATGGGTTCCGCAGACTTGGGTTACGGGTTCCACAAACTCGGGTCATGGGTTCCGCAGACTCGGGTCATGGGTTCCGCAGACTCGGGTTACGGGTTCCACAAACTCGGGTCATGGGTTCCGCAGACTCGGGTCATGGGTTCCGCAGACTCGGGTCATGGGTTCCACAGACTCGGGGCATGGGTTCTGCAGACTTGGGTCATGGGTTCCACAGACTCGGGTCATGGGTTCCGCAGACTCGGGTCATGGGTTCCGCAGACTCGGGTTACGGGTTCCACAAACTCGGGTCATGGGTTCCGCAGACTCGGGTCATGGGTTCCGCAGACTCGGGTTACGGGTTCCACAAACTCGGGTCATGGGTTCCGCAGACTCGGGTCATGGGTTCCACAGACTCGGGTCATGGGTTCCACAGACTCGGGTCATGGGTTCCGCAGACTCGGGTCATGGGTTCCGCAGACTCGGGTTACGGGTTCCACAAACTCGGGTCATGGGTTCCGCAGACTTGGGTTACGGGTTCCACAAACTCAGGTCATGGGTTCCGCAGACTCGGGTCATGGGTTCCGCAGACTCGGGTTACGGGTTCCACAAACTCGGGTCATGGGTTCCGCAGACTCGGGTCATGGGTTCCGCAGACTCGGGTCATGGGTTCCACAGACTCGGGTCATGGGTTCCACAGACTCGGGTCATGGGTTCCACAGACTCGGGGCATGGGTTCTGCAGACTTGGGTCATGGGTTCCACAGACTTGGGTCATGGGTTCCACAGACTTGGGTCATGGGTTCCGCAGACTCGGGTCATGGGTTCCACAGACTCGGGTCATGGGTTCCACAGACTCGGGTCATGGGTTCCACAGACTCGGGGCATGGGTTCTGCAGACTTGGGTCATGGGTTCCACAGACTTGGGTCATGGGTTCCACAGACTTGGGTCATGGGTTCCGCAGACTCGGGTCATGGGTTCCGCAGACTCGGGTCATGGGTTCCGCAGACTCGGGTTACGGGTTCCACAAACTCGGGTCATGGGTTCCACAGACTCAGGTCATGGGTTCCGCAGACTCGGGTCATGGGTTCCGCAGACTCGGGTCATGGGTTCCGCAGACTCGGGTCATGGGTTCCGCAGACTCGGGTCATGGGTTCCGCAGACTCGGGTCATGGGTTCCGCAGGCTCGGGTCATGGGTTCCACAGACTCAGGTCATGGGTTCCACAGACTTGGGTCATGGGTTCCGCAGACTCAGGTCATGGGTTCCGCAGACTTGGGTCATGGGTTCCGCAGACTCGGGTTACGGGTTCCACAAACTCGGGTCATGGGTTCCGCAGACTCGGGTCATGGGTTCCACAGACTCAGGTCATGGGTTCACTGTGTGTTGTGGCCTTCCAGTATCTTCTTCAGTTCAGTTTTGGGTGGATGCTGCTGTCTAAATTACTTACTTTTTACAGTGCTGTGAAAAAGTATTTGCCCCCTCCTGTATTTTTTTTTTTTTTGTAGATCATCAAACAAATTTTAATATACAAAGATAACCCGAGTAAATACAAAATGCAGTTTTTAAATGATGGTTTCATTTATTAAGGCAGAAAAGCTGTCCAAACCTGCCTGGCTTTATGTGAAAAAGTAATTGCCCCCTAAACCTAATAACTGGTTGTGCCACCCTCGGCGGCAACAACTGCAATCAAGCGTTTGCGATAACTGGCAATGAGTCTTTCACATCACTGTGGAGGGATTTTGCCCCACTATTCTTTGCAGAATTGTTTTAATTCAGCCACATTGGAGAGTTTTCCAGCATGAATGGCCTGTGTAAGGTCATAATGCAGCGTCTCAATTGGATTTAAGTCGGGGCTTTGACTAGGCCACTCAAAAAACACTTTTTTTTTGTTGTTGAGCAATTCAGAGGTGGACTTGCTGGTGTGTTTCAGATCATTGTCCTGCTGCATAACCCAAGTGCACTTGAGCTTGAGGTCACAAACTGATGGCCGGACCTTCTCCTTTAGGATTTTCTGGTAGAACTCAGAATTCATGGTTCCATCAATGATGGTAAGTCATCCAGGTCCTAAAGCTGCAAAGCAGCCCCAGACCATCCCCCTACCACCACCATGTCTGACTGTTGGTATGATGTTCTTGTTATGAAATGCTGTATTCGTCTCATGCCAGATGTAACACAACTTCCAAAAAGTTCAACTTTTGTCTCATCAGTCCACAGAATATTTACCCAAATGTCTTGGGGATAATCCCGATGTTTTTGGTAAATGTGAGATGAGCCTTTGTGTTCTTTTTGGCCAGCAGTGGCTTTGGCTTTGGAACTCTCCCATGGATGACATTTTTGCCCAGTCTCTTTCTTATTGGTGAATCATGAACACTGATCTTAAGTGAGGCAAGTGAGGTCTGCAGGTCTTTAGATGTTCTGGGTTCTTTCATGACCTCCTGGATGAGTCCTCGTTGGGCTCTTGGAGTAATTTTTGTAGGCCGGATTCTCCTGGGAAGGTTCACCACTGTTCCAAGTTTTCTCCATTTGTGGATAATGGCTCTCCCCGCGGTTCACTGGAGTTCCGAAGCCTTAGAAATGGCTTTGTAATCCTTTCCAGACTGATACATGTCACTTACTTTGCTTCTAATCTGTTCTTGAATTTCTTTAGATTGTGGCATGATTTGCGGCTTTTTGAGATCTTTGGGCGTGCTTCACTTTGTCAGACAATTTCTATTTAACCTCTTCAGATGACAGCCTCCTGGCGCTGCCCGCATGCCCCCTGCAGGCATTTTTGATCGTTGTGTCCTTGAGACACAGATGATCACAGATCGTGGTGAAGAACCAATCCCAGCTGATCACAGATCGTGGTGAAGAGCCAATCACAGCTGATCACAGATCATGGTGAAGAGCCAATCACAGCTGATCACGGATTGTGGTGAAGAGCCAATCCCAGCTGATCACAGATCGTGGTGAAGAGCCAATCACAGCTGATCACAGATCGTGGTGAAGAGCCAATCACAGCTGATCACAGATCGTGGTGAAGAGCCAATCACAGCTGATCATGGATTGTGGTGAAGAGCCAATCACAGCTAATCACAGATCGTGGTGAAGAGCCAATCCCAGCTGATCACAGATCGTGGTGAAGAGCCAATCACAGCTGATCATGGATTGTGGTGAAGAGCCAATCCCAGCTGATCACAGATCGTGGTGAAGAGCCAATCACAGCTGATCACAGATCGTGGTGAAGAGCCAATCACAGCTGATCACAGATTGTGGTGAAGAGCCAATCCCAGCTGATCACAGATTGTGGTGAAGAGCCAATCCCAGCTGATCACAGATCGTGGTGAAGAGCCAATCACAGCTGATCACAGATCGTGGTGAAGAGCCAATCCCAGCTGATCACAGATCGTGGTGAAGAGCCAATCACAGCTGATCACAGATCGTGGTGAAGAGCCAATCCCAGCTGATCACAGATCGTGGTGAAGAGCCAATCACAGCTGATCACAGATCGTGGTGAAGAGCCAATCCCAGCTGATCACAGATCGTGGTGAAGAGCCAATCACAGCTGATCACAGATCGTGGTGAAGAGCCAATCACAGCTGATCACAGATCGTGGTGAAGAGCCAATCACAGCTGATCACAGATCGTGGTGAAGAGCCAATCACAGCTGATCACAGATCATGGTGAAGAGCCAATCACAGCTGATCACGGATTGTGGTGAAGAGCCAATCCCAGCTGATCACAGATTGTGGTGAAGAGCCAATCCCAGCTGATCACAGATCGTGGTGAAGAGCCAATCCCAGCTGATCACAGATCGTGGTGAAGAGCCAATCCCAGTTGATCACAGATCGTGGTGAAGAGCCAATCCCAGCTGATCACAGTGTAAACAGGATTTGTTGGTTATTGCCATTCCTCTCCTCAGGCTAACAGCGCATGAGGAGAGGAGAGCCAATAACTGACAAATCCACATGGGACATCACTGATTATCATTGCTGCCTCATCAGTGCCCATCAGTGATCCTATCATTGCTGCCTATCAGTGCCTATCAGTGATCCTATCATTGCTGCCTATCAGTGTCCATCAGTGATCCTATCATTGCTGCCTATCAGTGCCTATCAGTGATCCTATCATTGCTGCCTATCAGTGCCCATCAGTGATCCTATCATTGCTGCCTCATCAGTGCCCATCAGTGATCCTGTCATTGCTGCCTATCAGTGCCCATCCTTGATCCTATCATTGCTGCCTCATCAGTGCCCATCAGTGATCCTATCATTGCTGCCTATCAGTGCCCATCAGTGATCCTATCATTGCTGCCTCATCAGTGCCCATCAGTGATCCTGTCATTGCTGCCTATCAGTGCCCATCAGTGATCCTATCATTGCTGCCTATCAGTGCCCATCAGTGATCCTGTCATTGCTACCTCATCAGTGCCCATCAGTGATCCTATCATTGCTGCCTATCAGTGCCCATCAGTGATCCTATCATTGCTGCCTCATCAGTGCCCATCAGTGATCCTATCATTGCTGCCTCATCAGTGCCCATCAGTGATCCTATCATTGCTGCCTATCAGTGCCCATCAGTGATCCTATCATTGCTGCCTATCAGTGCCCATCAGTGATCCTATCATTGCTGCCTCATCAGTGCCCATCAGTGATCCTATCATTGCTGCCTATCAGTGCCCATCAGTGATCCTATCATTGCTGCCTCATCAGTGCCCATCAGTGATCCTATCATTGCTGCCTATCAGTGCCCATCAGTGATCCTATCATTGCTGCCTATCAGTGCCCATCAGTGATCCTATCATTGCTGCCTATCAGTGCCTATCAGTGATCCTATCATTGCTGCCTATCAGTGCCCATCAGTGATCCTATCATTGCTGCCTCATCAGTGCCCATCAGTGATCCTGTCATTGCTGCCTATCAGTGCCTATCAGTGATCCTATCATTGTTGCCTCATCAGTGCCTATCAGTGAAGGAGAAAAATTATTTATTTCCAAAATTTTATAACAGAAACATTTCAGTCTTTTTTTGTTTCTTTAGCAAAAAAATAAAAACCCCGTGGCGATTAAATACCACCAAAATAAATCTCTATCTGTAAAAAAAGTGATAAAAATGTCCTATGTGTACAGTGTTATATGACTGCGTAATTGTCATTCAAAGTGTGACAGCGCCGAAAGCTGAACATTGACCTGGGCAGGAAGAGGGTGAAAGTGTCTGGGACTGAAGTGATTTCTTGATTCAACAGGTCTGGCAGTTATCAGGCCTGGGTGTGGTAAGTGAAATTTAACTCAGTTTTCCAAAAATGTGGTTAATCGCAGTTCATTGATGATTTAGCAAGGAGGGGGAATTGCTTTTCCACAAAGGGCCAGGCAGGTTTGGACAACTTTTTTCCCTTAATAAATGGCTTGTAAAGTTTGCGATTTACCATGTGTAGCCCCCTTCTGGTTAGCTTGCTAATAGAATTGGGTGGATTTAGATTTTTGTTCCCCTGTAGACGGTGGAGCAGGATTTGATTGCTTTTGGCTGCTCTGGGTCCTGTTGGTTGCAACCTCAACTACTTTCCCCTGTATTCCAGTACGTTCTGAAATATAGTGGGTTGGAAGAGGCAAACCCTGGGCTGAATACTCATGCAGCCTCAGCCAATCCCTGGTGGAGAGGGTGACCAGCATGGGGCTGAGGTGTGTATAAATAGCCTGGAGAGGCTTGGAGAGGCTCAGCTCTGGGGCTATTGTTAAAGCTGCTGAGGACAGTTGGGAGAGAGTCAGTTGAGGATCTGACCTGGAGGTTGACGGTACCGGTTCTGGCTGGTACTGGAAGGAGACATCCATGTACACAGGGAGTAGAGGTTTGAGAGAGATCCTAGAGAGACCCTCCTTTTGAGAGACTGTTCCAGAATAGCTGACTCAGGGCCGCTTTCAGAGTGGGGGTCCCCTGAGCTGTATGTCCATATTCTCTTGCACAAGAAGCCTACCCTGAAGAGGTTAGCTACTACCAGAGAGTGTTCTCTATTAAAGTTTGCACTAGATTTGGAGTATCCCAAGGCTCACACTATACCCTATCCAAGTTCTTTAATCATTAAATCCTAAAAAGACGCTTCCTGCCTGGTTCTTGTGTAGAGGAACTGGGAAGCTGATGTGTGCCTGGCTGCTTGCACCCACTTGGGAATAAGACTTATAACAAACAACGGGACCTGTCAGCGCTCTGTGCGCTACACATTCATTACCGCAACAGCGGTGACTTTTTTTTTTCTTTGAAAAATGTTTTATTTATCAGGCAATAATGCTCACAAACAGTGTCAAAATCATGTCACATAAGATACATTGATAGTGGATATACAGAAGACGTGTGCTAAGACCAATGTCATATATAAAGAAAATAATCGTCACATGTGTTCTTCCATCAATAACGTACGAGACACCTCTTCCATCAAAGTCTGATAAATGCATTTTTCCCCTTTTTATCCCACCCCAAAGAAAGGCAACAGGCCTCAGCTTCCAGATGTAGTTCCAGCAAGTGTGTGATACTATACTCCCAACAAGGACCGATCAAAAAATTACCATCAATGTCTAAGCCCTACTAATGTGTCTCAAATATCAAGTCCACCCATCAAAACCAAAACTTCCTAAACTTTTCGGGGAATCCTCGTGCCTCATAAGTCATTCCATATAGCAGAATATCAGCATTTACTCATTTCATCTTCAATGTTCACCTTTCAGTATATCCACCTCCTTGCTTTGAGTTTGTGGACACAAAAGAAAGAGTCTAAGGAAGAGTTTCATCTCCTCGTCTTCAATCACTCCCAATAGACACAGCAAGGGGGGTACATATATTAAGAACACCAAACATATTGGCCATGAACTCCGGCACCATAGACCATAGAGGCTTTACCTTGGAACACTCCCACACCATGTGAAGGAAATATACCTGCCAATTGACATCTATGACAAATCTCTCTTATGCATACGGAATAGGCGTCCAGGTGTGTAGTACATCTGATGTAAAAACCTTATCTGAATTATACTATTTGTTGAGGCACCTCCTTCCACATCTACTCTGACAACCCCGTGCAAAATCTACCCATCGGGCTCTAGCTCGTTCTATCAGTTTGGAGTCCCCGGGTCCCAAGGCCATATAATACCTGGAGATCCTCTTGGCAGGGTCAGGGGTCTAAAAAAACAACAACATTAACTTCAAGATCTACTAGCATTTTACATCACACATATACCCTCAACGATCATCAAGGGGCAGTAAGAATAAGGATTTTAATGTGCCCAAATTACATTACATTGCAAGTTTGTCCCAAGATCACCAGATTACCAACAAAAGGCGGTGGGGTGGAAAGATACGTAGAGTGATCTGGATGAAGAAATGGAGTTTAGCATCCTGTAGGCATCTAAAGGCTTCATTTTGGAAGTTGTCCATAGGGTACCTTCAAAGGCAACATGTTGGCATATAAATATGGGGACTTGCTCTGCCAACTTGTTTTGAAGGTACAGGATCTGCAATCTGCGACTGCCGTCCTTCCTTTACAACTTAAGGCCCATACACACGATTGGACTTTTTGACAACAACGGTCTGACGGACCTGTTTTGGCGGACAATCCGATCGTGTGTACGCTCCATCGGACAATTGTTTTGGGTTTTTCAACAGACAAATGTTCGCTGTGCATGCTCTCAAACTTTCCAGCAACAATGGAGGATAATCCGATCGTGTACACAAGTCCATAGGACTAAAGTCCAAAGTACAAACACGCATGCCCAGAACCAATGCTAAAGAACAGACAACAATAACAGAAGTTGCCCAAAGGGTGGCGGTAAAGAGCTGAAAAACCACGTGATTTGGTGAAAGTTGGCTGAAAATGTTCTGCCGTGTGTATGCAGAACAAGTTCACGGCCAACGCCCTTCGGACCAAAATCCATGGAAAAGTCTGATGGAAGTCCGATCGTATGTATGAGGCTTTAGAGAGTCTTTCCTTCAAAATGTACCAATGTCACCCATATTTTTATCTTGACTGGTCCCATTTATTGGGTTTTTGTGTAAAGTTAAAAACTCCACTACAGAAATGTTACTGCTAGAATGTTCTAGAGCAGCTTTTCTGAACATGTTTACTCCACAGGGACCCTTAAAATAATTTTCAGGTTTCAGGGTACTCTGCTAATATTAGTTCCTTGGGGATCGTTAGAAAATGATCCCCCCTGCATTGATGATCAGTGAGAAGAATGCCCCCCACTTACAGTGGTGTCACCCTTACAGACAGCTAAAAAAGGTAATTAGGGTCTTTCTACCGGCTCTTCCAAGGGTTGATGAACCTGGAACTATGAAGGCTCCATCAGATGGAAGATCGATCAGCCACAGCTCTAGGAACCCCCAACAATCTCTGGGGGCTGCTCTAGAGATATAAGAAACTGATGTGCAAATCCACTATTATGTCCCAACCCTATATTTGAATGTATCGGGGCGGCTACACTTTTCACTGATTATGGTGTAACCTTCTGATTTCTTCTTCAGATATTTATATCTATTATTATTATAAGGGGGGGGATATGATCTCCATGTATAAATACATAAGGGGGGATATGATCTCCATGTATAAATACATAAGGGGGGATATGATGTCCATGTATAAATACATAAGGGGGGATATGATCTCCATGTATAAATACATAAGGGGGGGATATGATCTCCATGTATAAATACATAAGGGGGGATATGATCTCCATGTATAAATACATAAGGGGGATATGATCTCCATGTATAAATACATAAGGGGGGATATGATCTCCATGTATAAATATATAAGGGGGGATATGATCTCCATGTATAAATACATAAGGGGGATATGATCTCCATGTATAAATACATAAGGGGGGATATGATCTCCATGTATAAATACATAAGGGGGGGGATATGATCTCCATGTATAAATATATAAGGGGGGATATGATCTCCATGTATAAATATATAAGGGGGGATATGATCTCCATGTATAAATACATAAGGGGGGGTATGATCTCCATGTATAAATACATAAGGGGGGGTATGATCTCCATGTATAAAAACATAAGGGGGGGATATGATCTCCATGTATAAATACATAAGGGGGGGATATGATCTCCATGTATAAATACATAAGGAGGATATGATCTCCATGTATAAATACATAAGGGGGGGATATGATCTCCATGTATAAATATATAAGGGGGGATATGATCTCCATGTATAAATACATAAGGGGGGATATGATCTCCATGTATAAATACATAAGGGGGGATATGATCTCCATGTATAAATACATAAGGGGGGGATATGATCTCCATGTATAAATACATAAGGGGGGGGGGGGATATGATCTCCATGTATAAATACATAAGGGGGGGGATATGATCTTCATGTATAAATATATAAGGGGGGATATGATCTCCATGTATAAATACATAAGGGGGGATATGATCTCCATGTATAAATACATAAGGGGGGGATATGATCTCCATGTATAAATACATAAGGGGGGATATGATCTCCATGTATAAATACATAAGGGGGGGATATGATCTCCATGTATAAATACATAAGGGGGGATATGATCTCCATGTATAAATACATAAGGGGGGGATATGATCTCCATGTATAAATACATAAGGGGGGGGGATATGATCTCCATGTATAAATACATAAGGGGGGGATATGATCTCCATGTATAAATACATAAGGGGAGGGATATGATCTCCATGTATAAATACATAAGGGGGGGATATGATCTCCATGTATAAATACATAAGGGGGGATATGATCTCCATGTATAAATACATAAGGGGGGATATGATCTCCATGTATAAATACATAAGGGGGGATATGATCTCCATGTATAAATACATAAGGAGGGATATGATCTCCATGTATAAATACATAAGGGGGATATGATCTCCATGTATGAATACATAAGGGGGATATGATCTCCATGTATAAATACATAAGGGGGGGATATGATCTCCATGTATAAATATATAAGGGGGGATATGATCACCATGTATAAATACATAAGGGGGGATATGATCTCTATATATAAATACATAAGGGGGGGATATGATCTCCATGTATAAATACATAAGGGGGATATGATCTCCATGTATAAATACATAAGGGGGGATATGATCTCCATGTATAAATACATAAGGGGGATATGATCTCCATGTATAAATACATAAGGGGGGATATGATCTCCATGTATAAATATATAAGGGGGGATATGATCTCCATGTATAAATACATAAGGGGGGATATGATCTCCATGTATAAATACATAAGGGGGGGATATGATCTCCATGTATAAATACATAAGGGGGGGATATGATCTCCATGTATAAATACATAAGGAGGATATGATCTCCATGTATAAATACATAAGGGGGGGATATGATCTCCATGTATAAATACATAAGGGGGGGGGGATATGATCTCCATGTATAAATACATAAGGGGGGGATATGATCTCCATGTATAAATACATAAGGGGGGGATATGATCTCCATGTATAAATATATAAGGGGGGGATATGATCTCCATGTATAAATATATAAGGGGGGATATGATCTCCATGTATAAATACATAAGTGGGGATATGATCTCCATGTATAAATACATAAGGGGGGATATGATCTCCATGTATAAATACATAAGGGGGGGATATGATCTCCATGTATAAATACATAAGTGGGGATATGATCTCCATGTATAATATATAAGGGGGGATATGATCATCATGTATAAATACATAAGGGGGGATATGATCTCCATGTATAAATACATAAGGGGGGGATATGATCTCTATATATAAATACATAAGGGGGGATATGATCTCTATATATAAATACATAAGGGGGGATATGATCTCCATGTATAAATACATAAGGGGGGATATGATCTCCATATATAAATACATAAGGGGGGATATGATCTCCATGTATAAATACATAAGGGGGGATATGATCTCCATGTATAAATACATAAGGGGGATATGATCTCCATGTATAAATACATAAGGGGGGATATGATCACCATGTATAAATACATAAGGGGGGGATATGATCTCCATGTATAAATACATAAGGGGGATATGATCTCCATGTATAAATACATAAGGGGGGATATGATCTCCATGTATAAATACATAAGGGGGGATATGATCTCCATGTATAAATATATAAGGGGGGGATATGATCTCCATGTATAAATACATAAGGGGGGATATGATCACCATGTATAAATACATAAGGGGGGATATGATCACCATGTATAATACATAAGGGGGGATATGATCTCCATGTATAAATACATAAGGGGGGATATGATCACCATGTATAAATACATAAGGGGGGATATGATCTCAATGTATAAATACATAAGGGGGGATATGATCTCCATGTATAAATACATAAGGGGTCCAAATGGTCAACTTGGTGTTGAGTTATTCACTTTAACTACTTAAGGACCGGCCTATTTTACAAATTTGGTGTTTACAAGTTAAAATCAGTTTGTTTTACTAGAAAATTACTCAGAACCCCCAAACATTATATATATATTTTTTATTAGACACCCTGAGAATAAAATGGCGGTCATTGCAATAATTTATGTCACACTGTATTTGCGCAGCGGTTTTACAAGCGCAATTTTTGGGGGAAAAAATATACCTTTTTGAATAAAAAAATAAGACAACAGTAAGTTAGACAACAAGTTGGCCCAATTTTTTATTTTTATATTGTGAAAGATGATGTTACGCCAAGTAAATTGATACCCAACAAGTCACGCTTTAAAATTGCACCCGCTCAAGGAATGGCGACAAATTTTGACCCTTAAAAATCTCCATAAGCGATTTTTTTTTTATTTTCTACAGGTTATCAATTTTGAGTTACAGAGGAGGTCCAGGGCTGGAATTATTGCTCTCGCTCTAACGATCATTCTAACAATCCTGGCGATACCTCATATGTGTTGTTTTCATATGCGGGTGAGACTTATGTATGCGTTCACTTCTGCGCACGAGCTCAGCGGGACGTGGCACTCTGAAAAAAAAAATTCTTATTTATTTTACTTTTTATTTTTACACTGTCCTTTTAAAAAAAAAATTTGGATCAGTTTTATTCCTATTGCATGGAATGTAAACATCTCTTGTAATAGGAAAAACGCATCACAGGTCCTCTTTAATGTGAGATTTGGGGTCAAACAGACCTCAGATCTCATATTTACACTAAAATGCAATTACAAAAATAAAATGAAATGAAATGTCTTTTTTTTTCCAAAAAAATAAAAATTCCCCTTTAAGAGCAAGGGCGGTCCGTAATTGGTTACGGTCATCACAGAGGACAAGGGGGCGCTCTTTACATCTGGAGGAAAGAAGATTTCTTCTCCAAATAAGGAAAGGTTTCTTCACAGTAAGAGCTGTGATAATGTGGAATAGACTCCCTCCAGAGGTGGATCCGGCCAGCTCAGTAGATTTCTATAAGAAAGGTCTAAATTATTTCCTAAATGTACAGAATATAACGGGGTACTGACATGATGGGTACCGTCCCATCATGCCCCAGGTGGTGACGTCATAAGGGGGAGGAGTCACTGGATGACATCACCTAGGTGACCACGCCCCATGCCAATATAAGTCGTTGCGCACCGCACACCCGGCATTACAGCGGGAGAGAGCGTTTTGTCAACATTGGAAGAAGAGCAGAGGGAAGAAGACAACGGAGAAGACAGGGCAACCGCTAGCAAAAGAGCGGCAGAAGAGCAGAAGATAGCGGAGGAGCCCGGCAGGAAGACAACGGAGAGCGTGGAGAAGAAGGAAAAGACCCCCCATGTCGGGAGAAGACCCCGGAGATGCCGAATAAATTACTTTAAAAACCTGTGTAGGGTGTTTTATTTTTGACACTTTTTTCCAGGTGAATGGGTAGGGGTACCATGTACCCCATACTCATTCAGATAGGGTGGGGGGCTGGGATCTTGGGGCCCCCTTATTAAAGGGGGCTCCCAGATTCCGATAAGCCCCCCACCCACAGACCCCGACAACCAAAGGCCAGGGTTGTCGGAAAGAGGCCCTTGTCCTCCCCCCCCCCCGCCCTGAAGCACCTACTCCCATGTTGAGGGCATGCAGCCTGGTACAGTTCGGGGGGGGGGGCGCTTGCTCGTCCCCACCCCCTTTCCTGACCGGCCAGACTGCGTGCTCGGATAAGGGTTTGGTATGAATTTTGGGGGGACCCCCATGCCGTTTTTTTGGCGAAGGGGAGTTTCCCTTAAAATCCATATGAGACCAAAAGGGCCTGGTATTGTCCGAGGGGGGAACCAATTTTTTTTCATTTTGGTGGGGGTTCCCCTTCATCCTCAGCACACAAGTCGCACCGCGGATTACGATGATCCGACTTCTGGTGCGACTTCTATTCAAATCAATGGGCTCCCATAGGGAACTAATGATTTTCAATGGAGGCCGAGAAACGCCAAACGAGGCTCAACGCTCTTTTTACATTGTTAACCTTCATTTAACACCTTTTACCGGTGTCTGGCGTTTCCAGGACACGATTTTATGGCGTTCAGAAAACAGCCCATAAACTCCACTGCTGATAAACGTCCAAAAACGTCCGTGTGTGTATGGAGACATAGGATAACATAGAGGGGAGTTTATGGTCCAAACTCCAAAAAACGTCCATTTATGATCTCCAGTGTGAATGGAGCCTTATAGGGAAAGCTGATTCGGGGAACGTCTGATTGCCTCTCGGGGGATCAGGAAGGAATTTCCCCCCCAAAACCCACCCCCCACCCCCCCCCCGCTTGAGCAAATTGGATCATCCTTTGTTGGGTTTATTTGCCTTCCTCTGGATCAACTTTCGGATTGTGTATATAGCATTGTAACAATTTTTTTTACTTCTCCTTTATATTGGTTGAACTGGATGGACTTGTGCCTTTTTTTTTCTGACCACACTAATGCCCCGTACACACGGTCGGATTTTCCGACGGAAAATGTGTGATAGGACCTTGTTGTCGGAAATTCCGACCGTGTGTGGGCTCCATCACACATTTTCCATCGAATTTTCCGACACACAAAGTTGGAGAGCAGGAGATAAAATTTTCCGACAACAAAATCCGTTGTCGGAAATTCCGATCGTGTGTACACAAATCCGACGGACAAATTGCCACACATGCTCAGAATAAATAAAGAGATGAAAGCTATTGGCTACTGCCCCGTTTATAGTCCCGACGTACGTGTTTTACGTCACCGCGTTCAGAACGATCGGATTTTCCGACAACTTTGTGTGACCGTGTGTATGCAAGACAAGTTTGAGCCAACATCCATCGGAAAAAATCCTAAGATTTTGTTGTCGGAATGTCCGATCAATGTCCAATCAATGTCCGATCAATGTCCGATCAATGTCCGATCAATGTCCGATCAGTGTCCGATCAATGTCCAATCAATGTCCAATCAATGTCCAATCAATGTCCGATCAATGTCCGATCAATGTCTGATCAATGTCCGATCAATGTCCGATCAATGTCTGATCAATGTCCGATCAATGTCCGATCAATGTCTGATCAATGTCCGATCAATGTCCGATCAGTGTCCGATCAATGTCCGATCAATGTCTGATCAATGTCCGATCAATGTCCGATCAGTGTCCGATCAATGTCCGATCAATGTCCGATCAATGTCCGATCAATGTCCGATCAGTGTCCGATCAATGTCCGATCAATGTCTGATCAATGTCCGATCAATGTCCGATCAATGTCCGATCAGTGTCCGATCAATGTCCGATCAATGTCTGATCGTGTGTGTGGGGCATTACTATGTAACTTTATTGTAGGATGTGTTGGCACTTTTTCCTGGTGGTTGCCCACATTTTGATGCTCAGTGTGACTGGACATAACAATGGCGGCTTTGTCATTATAGTTTGGATCCTGACCTGTTAGATGCCAACATCTACATTGGGCACCATTCCGAAATGTACCATATTCTATTGTTTTGTCTTTATTTTTTAATACTATTTTTGTTTCTATTATTTGTAACAATCGTTTTTTCTTACATGTCAGATGTGCGTTTTCCTTTTACCCCCATAAAGGAGACATGTTAGCAGACAGACTTAGGGAAGGCCCCCCTACAATCCTGTTTGCCAAGACTTTATATCTCTTTGAATTGCTGAGAAGGAACCCGAAAGTTTCATAGTATTTGAAGGTCATGTTGGTGAAAACAATCAGTTGTAATACAGACGTTGTTCAAAAGCCAAGAAAAGGAAAAAACGAGTGCGATTCTCTAATCCCAGCGAGCGGCGAGACAGTCAGAATCAGATGGATTCAACTAATCCTTGGTTGTTTATCAAGAATATTTGGAGCCATTGAAGGGTTGGAGATGTTTCATGAAATGTTTTGCTCTGGTGCCTCGAATGGATTCTGTTATCAGTAGAAGAAGCCCACAGCACCTCGTTCCGAAGCTCCATTCCGATAGGTCTATCAATCTGCCTCATTGGCGGCCCAGAACACATTATTACTTTCCAGTCTTGGAATCTTTTGAGTGCACAATGTATTCTTCAAAGGGATCAGGAGAACATCTGAGTCAATCATCTGAAACGCAGAATCGGATGTTGTTTAAACATTTGTGAGTCTTTAGAATGCGATCCATAGCGGCTGTTCATGGAATGTTTGAACCTTTTATTATTTCGATTCATTGTTCTGCATCGGTTAGAAGAATTAAAATGTTCCTTTTTTTTGGACCGGAGAGGTGCTCAACCATTTTTTATATGTTGACTGATAAAGATATAGGACAGGGGTCTCCAAACTTTTAAAACAAAGGGCCAGTTTACTGTCCTTCAGACTTAAGGGGCAGCCGGACTGTGGCCATTGGGGGTAGAGAAGGTCCCGACATTAAACAATGTCCCTTCATTGGTGTCAGTGGTGGAATTCGGCCCCTTCATTGGTGTCAGTGGTGGAATTCTGCCCCTTAATTGGTGCCGGTGGTGGAATTCTGCCCTTCATTGGTCTCAGTGGTGGAATTCTGTCCTTCCTTGGTGTCACTGGTGGAATTCTGCCCTTCATTGGTGTCAGTGGTGGAATTCTGCCCCTTCATTGGTGTCAGTGGTGGAATTCTGCTCCTTCATTGGTGTCAGTGGTGGAATTCTGCCCTTCATTGGTGTCAGTGGTGGAATTCTGCCCCTTCATTGGTGTCAGTGGTGGAATTCTACCCCTTCATTGGTGTCAGTGGTGGATTTCTGCCCTTCATTGGTGTCACTGGTGGAATTCTGCCCTTCATTGGTGTCAGTGGTGGAATTCTGCTCCTTCATTGGTGTCAGTGGTGGAATTCTGCCCTTCATTGGTGTCAGTGGTGGAATTCTGCTCCTTCATTGGTGTCAGTGGTGGAATTCTGCTCCTTCATTGGTGTCAGTGGTGGAATTCTGCCCTTCATTGGTGTCACTGGTGGAATTCTGCCCTTCATTGGTGTCAGTGGTGGAATTCTGCTCCTTCATTGGTGTCAGTGGTGGAATTCTGCCCCTTAATTGGTGTCAGTGGTGGAATTCTGCCCTTCATTGGTGTCAGTGGTGGAATTCTGCCCTTCATTGGTGTCAGTGGTGGAATTCTGCCCTTCATTGGTCTCAGTGGTGGAATTCAGCCCCTTCATTGGTGTCACTGGTGGAATTCTGCCCTTCATTGGTGTCAGTGGTGGAATTCTGCCCCTTCATTGGTGTCAGTGGTGGAATTCTGCCCCTTCATTGGTGTCAGTGGTGGAATTCTGCCCCTTCATTGGTGTCACTGGTGGAATTCTGTCCCTTCATTGGTGTCAGTGGTGGAATTCTGCCCCTTCATTGGTGTCAGTGGTGGAATTCTGCCCCTTCATTGGTGTCAGTGGTGGAATTCGGCCCCTTCATTGGTGTCAGTGGTGGAATTCGGCCCCTTCATTGGTGTCAGTGGTGGAATTCGGCCCCTTCATTGGTGTCAGTGGTGGAATTCGGCCCCTTTATTGGTGTCAGTGGTGGAATTCTGCCCTTCATTGGTGTCAGTGGTGGAATTCAGCCCCTTCATTGATGTCAGTGGTGGATTTCGGCCCCTTCATTGATGTCAGTGGTGGAATTCGGCCCCTTCATTGGTGTCATTGGGAGGAATTCTGCCCCTTCATTGGTCTCAGTGGTGGAATTCTACCCCTTCATTGGTGTCAGTGGTGGAATTCTACCCCTTCATTGGTGTCAGTGGTGGATTTCTGCCCTTCATTGGTGTCAGAGGTGGAATTCTGCCCTTCATTGGTGTCAGTGGTGGAATTCAGCCCCTTCATTGATGTCAGTGGTGGAATTCTGCCCCTTCATTGATGTCAGTGGTGGAATTCTGCCCCTTCATTGATGTCAGTGGTGGAATTCGGCCCCTTCATTGATGTCATTGGGAGGAATTCTGCTCCTTCATTGGTGTCATTGGTGGAATTCTGCCCTTCATTGGTCTCAGTGGTGGAATTCTACCCCTTCATTGGTGTCAGTGGTGGAATTCTACCCCTTCATTGGTGTCAGTGGTGGATTTCTGCCCTTCATTGGTGTCAGAGGTGGAATTCGGCCCCTTCATTGGTGTCAGTGGTGGAATTCTGCCCTTCATTGATGTCAGTGGTGGAATTCGGCCCCTTCATTGATGTCAGTGGTGGAATTCTGCCCCTTCATTGATGTCAGTGGTGGAATTCTGCCCCTTCATTGATGTCAGTGGTGGAATTCTGCCCCTTCATTGGTGTCAGTGGTGGAATTCTGCCCCTTCATTGGTGTCAGTGGTGGAATTCTGCCCCTTCATTGGTGTCAGTGGTGGAATTATGCCCTTCATTGGTGTCAGTGGTGGAATTCTGCCCCTTCATTGGTGTCAGTGGTGGAATTCGGCCCCTTCATTGATGTCACAGATCACACCTAAACCCTGCACTCCGTACACAGCTCACCCCTTAATCCTGCACTCCGTACACAGCTCACCCCTCAATCCTGCACTCCGTACACAGATCACCCCTAAACCCTGCACTCCGTACACAGCTCACCCCTCAATCCTGCACACCGTACACAGCTCACCCCTTAATCCTGCACTCCGTACACAGCTCACCCCTCAATCCTGCACTCCGTACACAGCTCACACCTATACCCTGCCCTCCGTACACAGCTCACCCCTCAATCCTGCACTCCGTACACAGATCACCCCTAAAACCTGCACTCCATACACAGATCACCCCTAAAACCTGCACTCCATACACAGCTCACCCCTCAATCCTGCACTCCATACACAGCTCACCCCTAAATCCTGCACACCGTACACAGCTCACCCCTCAATCCTGCACTCCGTACACAGCTTACCCCTCAATCCTGCACTTCGTACACAGCTCACCCCTCAATCCTGTACACCGTACACAGCTCACCCCTTATTCCTGCCCTCCGTACACAGCTCACCCCTCAATCCTGCACTCCGTACACAGCTTACCCCTCAATCCTGCTCTCTGTACACAGATCACCCTTAAACCCTGCACTCCGTACACAGCTCACCCCTCAATCCTGCACTCCGTACACAGATCACCCTTAAACCCTGCACTCCGTACACAGCTCACCCCTTAATCCTGCACTCCGTACACAGATCACCCTTAAACCCTGCACTCCGTACACAGCTCACCCCTCAATCCTGCACTCCGTACACAGATCACCCTTAAACCCTGCACTCCGTACACAGCTCACCCCTTAATCCTGCACTCCGTACACAGATCACCCCTCAATCCTGCTCTCCATACACAGCTCACCCTAAACCCTGCACTCCGTACACAGATCACCCCTCAATCCTGCTCTCCGTACACAGCTCACCCCTAAACCCTGCACTCCGTACACAGCTCACACCTATACCCTGCACTCCATACACAGATCACCCCTCACTCCTGCCCGCCGTACACAGCTCACCCCTCAATCCTGCACTCCATACACAGCTCACCCCTCAATCCTGCACTCCGTATACAGCTCACCCCTCAATCCTGCACTCCATACACAGCTCGCCCCTCAATCCTGCACTCCATACACAGCTCACCCCTCAATCCTGCACTCCGTACATAGATCACCCCTCAATCCTGCACTCCGTACACAGCTCACCCCTCAATCCTGCACTCCGTACACAGATCACCCCTCAATCCTGCTCTCCGTACACAGCTCACCCCTAAACCCTGCACTCCGTACACAGCTCACCCCTAAAACCTGCACTCCATACACAGATAACCCCTCAATCCTGCTCTCCGTACACAGATCACCCTTAAACCCTGCACTCCGTACACAGCTCACCCCTCAATCCTGCACTCCGTACACAGATCACCCTTAAACCCTGCACTCCGTACACAGCTCACCCCTTAATCCTGCACTCCGTACACAGATCACCCCTCAATCCTGCTCTCCATACACAGCTCACCCTAAACCCTGCACTCCGTACACAGATCACCCCTCAATCCTGCTCTCCGTACACAGCTCACCCCTAAACCCTGTACTCTGTACACAGCTCACCCCTAAAACCTGCACTCCATACACAGCTCACCCCTCAATCCTGCACTCCGTACACAGATCACCCTTAAACCCTGCACTCCGTACACAGCTCACCCCTCAATCCTGCACTCCGTACACAGATCACCCTTAAACCCTGCACTCCGTACACAGCTCACCCCTTAATCCTGCACTCCGTACACAGATCACCCCTCAATCCTGCTCTCCATACACAGCTCACCCCTAAACCCTGCACTCCGTACACAGATCACCCCTCAATCCTGCTCTCCGTACACAGCTCACCCCTAAACCCTGCACTCCGTACACAGCTCACCCCTAAAACCTGCACTCCATACACAGCTCACCCCTCAATCCTGCTCTCCGTACACAGCTCACCCCTAAACCCTGCACTCCGTACACAGCTCACCCCTAAAACCTGCACTCCATACACAGATAACCCCTCATTCCTGCTCTCCGTACACAGATCACCCTTAAACCCTGCACTCCGTACACAGCTCACCCCTCAATCCTGCACTCCGTACACAGATCACCCTTAAACCCTGCACTCCGTACACAGCTCACCCCTCAATCCTGCACTCCGTACACAGATCACCCCTCAATCCTGCTCTCCATACACAGCTCACCCCTAAACCCTGCACTCCGTACACAGATCACCCCTCAATCCTGCTCTCCGTACACAGCTCACCCCTAAACCTTGCACTCCGTACACAGCTCACCCCTAAAACCTGTACTCTATACACAGCTAACCCCTCAATCCTGCTCTCCGTACACAGATCACCCCTCAATCCTGCTCTCCGTACAAAGATCACCCCTCAATCCTGCACTCCATACACAGATCACCCATCAGTTCTGCACTCCATACACAGCTTACCCCTCGATCCTGCTCTTCGTACACAGCTCACCCCTCAGTCCTGCACTCCATACACAGCTTACCCCTCAATCCTGCTCTCCGTACACAGATCACCCCTCAATCCTGCCCTCTGTACACAGCTCACCCCTCAATCCTGCACTCCATACACAGCTTACCTCTAAAACCTACACTCCACACACAGATCACCCCTAAACACTGCACCCCGTACACAGCTCACCCCTCAATCCTTCACTGCGTACACAGATCACCCCTCAATCCTGCTCTCCTTACACAGCTCACCCCTCAATCCTTCACTGCGTACACAGATCACCCCTAAACCCTGCACTCCGTACACAGATCACCCCTCAATCCTGCTCTCTGTACACAGATCACCCCTAAACCCTGCACTTCGTACACAGCTCACCCCTCAATCCTGCTCTCCGTACACAGCTCACCCCTAAACCTGCACTCCGTACACAGATCACCCCTCAATCCTGCCCTCCGTACACAGATCACCCCTCAATCCTGCTCTCTGTACACAGATCACCCCTAAACCCTGCACTCCGTACACAGCTTACCCCTAAACCCTGCACTCCATACACAGATCACCCCTCAATCCTGCAGTTCGTACACAGCTCACCCCTCAATCCTACACTACCGTACACAGATCACCCCTCCATCCTGCTCTCCATACACAGCTCACCCCTAAACCCTGCACTCTGTACACAGCTCACCCCTCAATCCTGCTCTCCATACACAGCTCACCCATAAAACCTGCACTCCATACATAGCTCACCCCTCAATCCTGCCCTCCATACACAGATCACCCCTCATTCCTGCCCTCCGTACACAGATCACCCCTCAATTCTGCATTCCGTACACAGCTCGCCCCTCAATCCTGCACTCCGTACACAGATCACCCCTCAATCCTGCACTCCGTATATTGCTCACCCCTCAATCCTGCCCTCCATACACAGCTCACCCCGAACCCTGCACTCCGTACACAGATCACCCCTCATTCCTGCCCTCTGTACAAATATCACCCCTCATTCCTGCCCTCCGTACACAGATCACCCCTAAATCCTGCACTCCGTACACAGCTCACACCTATACCCTGCACTCCATACACAGATCACCCCTCACTCCTGCCCTCCGTACACAGATCACCCCTCATTCCTGCCCTCCGTACACAGCTCACCCCTTAATCCTGCTCTCCGTACACAGCTCACCCCTAAACCCTGCACTCCATTTACAGCTCACCCCTCAATCCTGCCCTCCGTACACAGATCACCCCTCATTCCTGCACTCCGTACACAGTTCACCCCTAAACACTGCACTCCGTACACAGCTCACCCCTCAATCCTGCTCTCTGTACACAGATCACCCCTAAACCCTGCCCTCCGTACACAGATCACCCCTCAATCCTGCACTCTGTAGATAACACACTCTTTAACCCTGCACTCTGTAAGGAGCTCACCCCTCCACACTGCTATACGGCAGGCAGCATGACTTGTCATTTTTTTCTGGCAACCTGTCCTCAAGGATACTGCTTCTATTGGGCTCTGTTCTAAACTGCACTCAGTTAACCTATATAGCTGTGTGTGCTTTGCTCTGCTCATTGCTAATAACAAGTTCTAGGAGTTTTCTGTCTATTGGTGGGTCCCCTCACCTCCCCAGTCCATGGTGTGAAGGCAGTAAGAAGATGATGTGCTGTAACCTTCAGCAACCAATCTGTGAGCCGTATTGATGTGCTGTGTCCTCTAGCAACCAATAAGTAAGTGATAATTATGCACAGTATCCTCTAGCAACCAATAAGTAAGTGGTAATGAGGCACAGTAACCTCTAGCAACCAATCACTGAGCGGTAATAATGTGCAGTAGCCTCTTGCAACCAAGCAGTGAGCGGTAAGCATGTAACCTCTAGCAACCAATGAGCAATAAGGATGTGTGGTAACCTCTAGCAACCAATCGGTTAGCAGAGTCTAGCTGCTATTTATTGTATGTCTCCGACTGGGGGGGCTTGATTGAAGCTGGGGGGGGGGGCAAAGAAAATGTTTGCCCAGGGTCCAATCAATATTACATGGCCCTGCTGGTGGTCTTACCTGGAGATACTTCACCATTCAGACATTGCTTTTGGTGGGACATTGAGACACGCAGAGCATTATATAACAAACTACCCCATGTTGGACCTACAATCACAGAACCTGGCAGAGACATTTTCAGCAACAACTTCTATGGTGGTTCTTGCTTTCATGTGACCAAATGTAAAGAGATATAAAGGAAATTGGTGCTGCAAGATGTGAAGGTGTTATAATGAACCACGTCCTTTACGAACACCCACCACACTTTTGGTGGAGTACGATCTTTAGCCCACAGAAATCTCTCCCTACCATGAAAGGCTCTTTTATTGTATTTGAACCCAGGTCAAAGGTTTCCAGTTCCTCTGAGCCAACCTAATATTTCAGGTTTAGTTGCTATCTGAATCCAATGTTCCCGTCCTTCTTTCCCCGGATGATATATTTCCAACAGGTTTTCCAGCGTTCCTCAGCTGCTGCAGTCATTGGTAGTTTGGTTTTTGATGTCATACAAATTGGACGATTGAGGAGCCCAGATTTAGTAGAATCTTACCTTATCTATCACCTTCCCATACTTATGGTCTTGTGGAAAAGAATGTGAACAGAAATCACTGGAAGGGGATCTCTCCACTGGAGTCTGTAAGAAACAGAAGGAGACAGTGAGAGGGTGAGAACACATGTGTTAAACACAAGGCCAGCGGGCCGAATCCGGCCCTCCAGGCCATTTCATCTGGCCCATGCACCTCTCCTGCAGCTGCAGTGCACCCCCCATCACCAAATCCCCCCCTCCCGTCCGTCTCAGAGGTCAGGAGCAGAGAGGCGGACAGAACTCCTACAGCACAGCACCCCCTCGTCTCTTTCTCCCCTGGTCTCTGCATTCAGTGGACTCCAGCCCCCCTCTGGTCCTCCTCCAGACTCTTCACTTTCTGCTTCCCAGCGCCCTCCAAGCAGCTGCACAAGGGGGGTGCATTGTGATGTAAGGGAGAGTGGGTTTCCCCGCATCCAATTTAGATAGCTGGAGATTGTGACCAACTCTCTATGGAGCTCTCTATGGAGAGATATCTCCGCGGTGGCTCCGGTGCGATTTGCACAGGGGGTCCTGTGCGTCTTTTGGTCCATTTCAGGTCCGAATTTAGCCAAAAATTCGGGCTGAAATCGGACCTGAAACTGTGAAAGGAGACACATTGGACTGATGCTGTGAGCCGCTGCGTGTTATAGAATGAACCGAGCCTTAAAGGTACACGCCAGAAACTCGACTTTTCTCCATTCTATTCATTTACCATCTAAAAACCCAACCAAGATGTCCAAACCAAATCATTTTCCCATATTAGTGTTTATGAAAAGGTGTCTTGTCCATAAAAGTTTTGCACCTGCTAACATTCAAATAACCCGTCCCGATCAGGGCCTGGAAATAATTTCATACCAGCCCCACATCATAACGTCATTCATTTCTTCTTCATAAAAAGGGAAAGCCATGCATTTTAAAGCACATTTGAAGAGCGTAAATTTGCCCTCATTGCCGCCTCACCAATCAGTGCGCACATTACGTACAGCGAACATCTCCCGCCGTGTCACGGAGCTGAGCGTGAAAAGTTCAGCGGCGCTGTGATAAAAGTCCGGCCCTCCTCCTAGACCAGATCATGTGATGGACAGAACACTGCATCTATCACATGATCTGCTCTAGGAGGAGGGCCGGACTTTTATCACAGCGCTTTTCACACTCAGCCCCGTGACACGGCGTTCTCCCGCTGAGTGACAAGTAAACAGGAGGAGGGAGGGGAGCACTGCAGCCACAGATCAAAGCAGGCCCCGGGGCAGGCAGCCTACCGGGAAATGTCCCGGCATCCCAGGAGGCCAGTCCGGCCCTGGTCCCAAGGTTTAAGGAAAAGCAGAATTGTCTCCGATACTCCGCTTTTTGTAAGTAGTATAAGACTGGAGCAAACTCCTAAATGCTGCGGAGCGCAGAGGGCCGGGTCATGCGGAACATTCAGTCAGAAGAAATTCTGGATGACACAATTCTTACCCAACAAACATGATATCACGGAAATGTAGTCTTCAATTTACATCCACTTCATTGTTTGTATAAGATTGCACATTTTTTACTGAAAACAACACTTTTCTATATTTAAACTTTTTACAGTGTGGGAAATTGTTGTGCTTTGTCCAAATGAAATGAGTCTGCCGCTGACTCTCTTGGGAAAGATATTTAGAAACACTAATAACATTTGACATAATTGGACCAGTTTGTAATTTATAGATTATACCAGAAGTATTGGGCAAGTGTTCGGCATGAGCAGCTTTCCCCCCGCGGGCCTTTTCGATGACTATTGTAATTAGTACAAGACGGCGTGTGAGTCGCGGTTTGTGTTCCATCCCGTTTATTACGGTGACCGAAAACGTAACTATGAATACAATAATGTGTCTAATAGTTATTGAGATCGACTTCAATTGAGTCTGAGGTAGGAAGTTAATCATAGTTTTGTATGGTTGCTGGAAAACTGGATCACATGTTGTCTCCTAATAACTGATATAGGAATTGAGGGTTGTGGATTGGCGGGTCTCTTGATTGAAGTAGAAGTGACGTCTAGTATGAGGTTTGAGCTCAACAGAGAAGGAGATCTTGGTTTAGGACTTGACTCACTACAGCTAAATGTATGAGGAGAGGGTCCTACTAATTGTTATTGTCCAGAGGTTTTATTATTGTTGTTCAATACAAAGCCAACAATTCTATGCGAGACCTGAGTAGGTTCCAGACTGTCATAGTCCCTACCGTGCCCTGCAGACAGCCAAGCGTGGTCACACCCCAAGTGGCTCAAAGAGGTATTGAACCCATGACTGCCTATTTAGTGCTCCTGTTACTTTACCTCTGAGCCACACCTCAGTTCCTTTCTGCCTGCTTTCTAGCTTTGCACGGTTCTGCATGAAATACTAGGGCCATACTCTGGATCTTGTTGCAATTAGTACCCGTCACTACAGGTTCAGCTGAGGCAGTTTATCCAATCAGCCGGGTATAAAACACGTCCTCACTCTGAGGGCTTTGTCAGTTCATTGTCTCCTGCTTTGCCTAAGGGTCCAGTGTTCCAGTGTTCCTGTGTTCCGGTGTTCCAGTATTCCGGTGTTCCTGTATTCCGGTGTTCCTGTGTTCCAGTATTCCTGTGTTCCAGTGTTCCTGTGTTCCTGTGTTCCAGTGTTCCTGTGTTCCTGTGTTCCAGTGTTCCAGTGTTCCTGTGTTCCTGTGTTCCAGTATTCCTGTGTTCCAGTGTTCCAGTGTTCCAGTATTCCGGTGTTCCTGTGTTCCAGTATTCCTGTGTTCCAGTGTTCCTGTGTTCCAGTGTTCCGGTATTCCGGTGTTCCTGTGTTCCAGTATTCCGGTGTTCCTGTGTTCCAGTGTTCCTGTGTTCCAGTGTTCCAGTATTCCGGTGTTCCTGTGTTCCAGTATTCCTGTGTTCCAGTGTTCCTGTGTTCCAGTGTTCCGGTATTCCGGTGTTCCTGTGTTCCAGTATTCCGGTGTTCCTGTGTTCCAGTGTTCCAGTGTTCCAGTGTTCCTGTCTTCCAGTATTCCGGTGTTCCTGTGTTCCAGTGTTCCAGTGTTCCAGTGTTCCGGTGTTCCAGTGTTCCAGTATTCCAGTGTTCCTGTGTTCCAGTGTTCCGGTGTTCCAGTGTTCCAGTGTTCCGGTGTTCCAGTGTTCCAGTATTCCGGTGTTCCAGTATTCCTGTGTTCCAGTGTTCCTGTGTTCCAGTGTTCCGGTATTCCGGTGTTCCTGTATTCCAGTGTTCCGGTGTTCCAGTATTCCGGTGTTCCTGTGTTCCAGTATTCCGGTGTTCCTGTCTTCCAGTGTTCCAGTGTTCCAGTGTTCCGGTGTTCCAGTGTTCCAGTATTCCGGTGTTCTTGTGTTCCAGTATTCCTGTGTTCCAGTATTCCTGTGTTCCAGTGTTCCTGTGTTCCAGTGTTCCGGTATTCCGGTGTTCCTGTATTCCAGTGTTCCGGTGTTCCAGTATTCCGGTGTTCCAGTGTTCCAGTGTTCCAGTATTCCTGTGTTCCAGTGTTCCAGTGTTCCAGTGTTCCAGTGTTCCTGTGTTCCGGTATTCCGGTGTTCCTGTGTTCCAGTGTTCCTGTCTTCCAGTATTCCGGTGTTCCAGTGTTCCAGTGTTCCAGTATTCCTGTGTTCCAGTGTTCCAGTGTTCCAGTGTTCCAGTGTTCCTGTGTTCCGGTATTCCGGTGTTCCTGTGTTCCAGTGTTCCTGTGTTCCAGTGTTCCGGTATTCCGGTGTTCCTGTATTCCAGTGTTCCGGTGTTCCAGTATTCCGGTGTTCCAGTGTTCCAGTATTCCTGTGTTCCAGTGTTCCTGTGTTCCAGTGTTCCAGTGTTCCAGTGTTCCAGTGTTCCTGTGTTCCGGTATTCCGGTGTTCCTGTGTTCCAGTGTTCCTGTCTTCCAGTATTCCGGTGTTCCTGTGTTCCAGTGTTCCAGTGTTCCAGTGTTCCAGTATTCCGGTGTTCCTGTGTTCCAGTATTCCGGTGTTCCTGTGTTCCAGTATTCCGGTGTTCCAGTATTCCTGTGTTCCAGTGTTCCGGTGTTCCTGTGTTCCAGTATTCCAGTGTTCCTGTGTTCCAGTATTCCAGTGTTCCTGTGTTCCAGTGTTCCAGTATTCCAGTGTTCCAGTGTTCCTGTGTTCCAGTATTCCAGTATTCCAGTGTTCCAGTCTTCCGGTATCCCGGTGTTCTGGTGTCCCGGTGTTCCAGTGTTTCGGTATCCCGGTGTTCCAGTGTTCCTGTGTTCCAGTGTTCCGGTATTCCGGTGTTCCTGTATTCCAGTGTTCCGGTGTTCCAGTATTCCGGTGTTCCAGTGTTCCAGTGTTCCAGTGTTCCTGTGTTCCTGTGTTCCAGTGTTCCAGTGTTCCTGTGTTCAAGTGTTCCTGTGTTCCAGTATTCCTGTGTTCCAGTGTTCCAGTGTTCCAGTATTCCGGTGTTCCTGTGTTCCAGTATTCCTGTGTTCCAGTGTTCCTGTGTTCCAGTGTTCCAGTATTCCGGTGTTCCTGTGTTCCAGTGTTCCTGTGTTCCAGTGTTCCAGTATTCCGGTGTTCCTGTGTTCCAGTATTCCTGTGTTCCAGTGTTCCTGTGTTCCAGTGTTCCGGTATTCCGGTGTTCCTGTGTTCCAGTATTCCGGTGTTCCTGTGTTCCAGTGTTCCAGTGTTCCTGTCTTCCAGTATTCCGGTGTTCCTGTGTTCCAGTGTTCCAGTGTTCCAGTGTTCCGGTGTTCCAGTGTTCCAGTATTCCGGTGTTCCTGTGTTCCAGTGTTCCGGTGTTCCAGTGTTCCAGTGTTCCGGTGTTCCAGTGTTCCAGTATTCCGGTGTTCCAGTATTCCTGTGTTCCAGTGTTCCTGTGTTCCAGTGTTCCGGTATTCCGGTGTTCCTGTATTCCAGTGTTCCGGTGTTCCAGTATTCCGGTGTTCCTGTGTTCCAGTATTCCGGTGTTCCTGTCTTCCAGTGTTCCAGTGTTCCAGTGTTCCGGTGTTCCAGTGTTCCAGTATTCCGGTGTTCTTGTGTTCCAGTATTCCTGTGTTCCAGTATTCCTGTGTTCCAGTGTTCCTGTGTTCCAGTGTTCCGGTATTCCGGTGTTCCTGTATTCCAGTGTTCCGGTGTTCCAGTATTCCGGTGTTCCAGTGTTCCAGTGTTCCAGTATTCCTGTGTTCCAGTGTTCCTGTGTTCCAGTGTTCCAGTGTTCCAGTGTTCCTGTGTTCCGGTATTCCGGTGTTCCTGTGTTCCAGTGTTCCTGTGTTCCAGTGTTCCGGTATTCCGGTGTTCCTGTATTCCAGTGTTCCAGTGTTCCAGTATTCCTGTGTTCCAGTGTTCCTGTGTTCCAGTGTTCCAGTGTTCCTGTGTTCCGGTATTCCGGTGTTCCTGTGTTCCAGTGTTCCTGTCTTCCAGTGTTCCTGTGTTCCGGTATTCCGGTGTTCCAGTGTTCCAGTGTTCCTGTCTTCCAGTGTTCCTGTGTTCCGGTATTCCGGTGTTCCTGTGTTCCAGTGTTCCTGTCTTCCAGTGTTCCTGTGTTCCAGTATTCCGGTGTTCCAGTGTTCCAGTATTCCTGTGTTCCAGTGTTCCTGTGTTCCAGTGTTCCAGTGTTCCAGTGTTCCAGTGTTCCTGTGTTCCGGTATTCCGGTGTTCCTGTGTTCCAGTGTTCCTGTCTTCCAGTGTTCCTGTGTTCCGGTATTCCGGTGTTCCAGTGTTCCAGTGTTCCAGTGTTCCAGTGTTCCTGTGTTCCGGTATTCCGGTGTTCCTGTGTTCCAGTGTTCCAGTGTTCCAGTGTTCCTGTGTTCCGGTATTCCGGTGTTCCTGTGTTCCAGTGTTCCAGTGTTCCAGTGTTCCTGTGTTCCGGTATTCCGGTGTTCCTGTGTTCCAGTGTTCCAGTGTTCCAGTGTTCCAGTATTCCGGTGTTCCTGTGTTCCAGTATTCCGGTGTTCCTGTGTTCCAGTATTCCGGTGTTCCAGTATTCCTGTGTTCCAGTGTTCCGGTGTTCCTGTGTTCCAGTATTCCAGTGTTCCAGTGTTCCTGTGTTCCAGTATTCCAGTATTCCAGTGTTCCAGTCTTCCGGTATCCCGGTGTTCTGGTGTCCCGGTGTTCCAGTGTTTCGGTATCCCGGTGTTCCAGTGTTCCTGTGTTCCAGTGTTCCGGTATTCCGGTGTTCCTGTATTCCAGTGTTCCGGTGTTCCAGTATTCCGGTGTTCCAGTGTTCCAGTGTTCCAGTGTTCCTGTGTTCCTGTGTTCCAGTGTTCCAGTGTTCCTGTGTTCAAGTGTTCCTGTGTTCCAGTATTCCTGTGTTCCAGTGTTCCAGTGTTCCAGTATTCCGGTGTTCCAGTGTTCCTGTGTTCCAGTGTTCCGGTATTCCGGTGTTCCTGTGTTCCAGTATTCCGGTGTTCCTGTGTTCCAGTGTTCCTGTGTTCCAGTGTTCCAGTATTCCGGTGTTCCGGTGTTCCTGTGTTCCAGTATTCCGGTGTTCCTGTGTTCCAGTATTCCTGTGTTCCAGTGTTCCTGTGTTCCAGTGTTCCGGTATTCCGGTGTTCCTGTGTTCCAGTATTCCGGTGTTCCTGTGTTCCAGTGTTCCTGTGTTCCAGTGTTCCAGTATTCCGGTGTTCCGGTGTTCCTGTGTTCCAGTATTCCGGTGTTCCTGTGTTCCAGTGTTCCTGTGTTCCAGTGTTCCAGTATTCCGGTGTTCCTGTGTTCCAGTATTCCTGTGTTCCAGTGTTCCTGTGTTCCAGTGTTCCGGTATTCCGGTGTTCCTGTCTTCCAGTATTCCGGTGTTCCAGTGTTCCGGTGTTCCAGTGTTCCAGTATTCCGGTGTTCCTGTGTTCCAGTGTTCCGGTGTTCCAGTGTTCCAGTGTTCCGGTGTTCCAGTGTTCCAGTATTCCGGTGTTCCAGTATTCCTGTGTTCCAGTATTCCTGTGTTCCAGTGTTCCTGTGTTCCAGTGTTCCGGTATTCCGGTGTTCCTGTATTCCAGTGTTCCGGTGTTCCAGTATTCCGGTGTTCCTGTGTTCCAGTATTCCGGTGTTCCTGTCTTCCAGTGTTCCAGTGTTCCAGTGTTCCGGTGTTCCAGTGTTCCAGTATTCCGGTGTTCTTGTGTTCCAGTATTCCTGTGTTCCAGTATTCCTGTGTTCCAGTGTTCCTGTGTTCCAGTGTTCCGGTATTCCGGTGTTCCTGTATTCCAGTGTTCCGGTGTTCCAGTATTCCGGTGTTCCAGTGTTCCAGTGTTCCAGTGTTCCAGTGTTCCAGTGTTCCAGTGTTCCTGTGTTCCGGTATTCCGGTGTTCCTGTGTTCCAGTGTTCCTGTGTTCCAGTGTTCCGGTATTCCGGTGTTCCTGTATTCCAGTGTTCCGGTGTTCCAGTATTCCGGTGTTCCAGTGTTCCAGTGTTCCAGTATTCCTGTGTTCCAGTGTTCCTGTGTTCCAGTGTTCCAGTGTTCCAGTGTTCCAGTGTTCCTGTGTTCCTGTGTTCCGGTATTCCGGTGTTCCTGTGTTCCAGTGTTCCTGTCTTCCAGTATTCCGGTGTTCCTGTGTTCCAGTGTTCCAGTGTTCCAGTGTTCCAGTATTCCGGTGTTCCTGTGTTCCAGTATTCCGGTGTTCCTGTGTTCCAGTATTCCGGTGTTCCAGTATTCCTGTGTTCCAGTGTTCCGGTGTTCCTGTGTTCCAGTATTCCAGTGTTCCTGTGTTCCAGTATTCCGGTGTTCCAGTATTCCTGTGTTCCAGTGTTCCGGTGTTCCTGTGTTCCAGTATTCCAGTGTTCCTGTGTTCCAGTATTCCAGTGTTCCAGTATTCCAGTATTCCAGTGTTCCAGTCTTCCGGTATCCCGGTGTTCTGGTGTCCCGGTGTTCCAGTGTTTCGGTATCCCGGTGTTCCAGTGTTCCAGTGTTCCAGTGTTCCGGTATCCCGGTGTTCCGGTGTCCCGGTATCCCGGTGTTCCAGTGTTCCGGTGTTCCGGTATCCCGGTGTTCCAGTGTTCCAGTGTTCCGGTGTTCCGGTATCCCAGTGTTCCGGTGTTCCAGTGTTCCAGTCTTCCGGTGTTCCGGTGTTCCAGTCTTCCGGTGTTCCGGTATCCAGGTGTTCCGGTGTCCCGGTGTTCCATTGTTCCGGTGTTCCGGTATCCCGGTGTTCCAGTGTTCCAGTGTTCCAGTGTTCCAGTGTTCCAGTGTTCCGGTGTTCTGGTGTTTCGGTATCCCGGTGTTCCGGTATCCCAGTGTTCCAGTGTTCCAGTGATCCAGTGATCCAGTGTTCCGGTGTTCCGGTATCCCAGTGTTCCAGTGTTCCAGTGTTCCGGTGTTCCGGTATCCCAGTGTTCCAGTGTTCCGGTATCCCGGTGTTCCAGTGTTCCGGTGTTCCGGTATCCCAGTGTTCCGGTGTTCCGGTATCCCGGTGTTCCGGTATCCCGGTGTTCCAGTGTTCCGGTATCCCAGTGTTCCAGTGTTCCGGTGTTCCAGTGTTCCGGTATCCCAGTATTCCAGTATTCCAGTGTTCCGGTGTTCCAGTGTTCCGGTATCCCAGTATTCCAGTATTCCTGTGTTCCTGTGTTCCAGTGTTCCTGTGTTCCTGTGTTCCAGTGTTCCAGTGTTCCGGTGTTCCGGTGATCCAGTTACAGGGTTCCAAGACTGACTCCGGCTCTGCTTATCGATTATTCTGACTTCTGGAATCCCTGACTACGGCTTTACCTGGACAATCATTTGGCCAATTCCTGTCAAGCCCCCCCCCCTGCTCAGATTCACAGCCCGGGTAGCTTATCTCTTTGTTAGGGTGGGCTCTGTGTATTTGCAATGGTGAGGGTACATCTCTGCACCATGGACTCCAACCTAGGAAAGCCCTTACACAGACCTATCGCCACCTATGACCCCTTGTAATCCTGATACCAACTGTATTATGCCTTCCCTTGATATTATGATCCTGGGGGACCCGGAGCTGGTGTTATAATTGGGGTTCGGGGGATATAAACATCTTGTGATATCTGGTACCTACCTCTGCCATAGGCCTTTTATGACTTGCTGTTGTTGTTTTTTTTTAAATAGTTTAAATAAAGATATTACAAGGGAAAAAAAAGCCAATACAGTTCCCGGTTTAAAGGGGCCCCACACAACTGGGAGCCTCGTCTAGTATGAGGCTTTTTAGGGAAACTCAGCAGAGAAGGAGATCTTGGTTTAGCACTTGTCTCCATACAGTTTAGTGTATGAGGAGAGGGTCCTACTAATTGTTAATGTCCATTATCATCCCCGGGTGACCAAGAGCTGGTGTTAGAACTGGGGGTGAGGGGATATACTGTAAATATCTTGTGATTCCGTGTATCTGGTTACCTATCTCTGTCCTTGGTTTTTAGGTTGTAGGTGGATTGATGTTATTTTATGGAAAATTGTGTAAATAAAGATTTTACAAAAAAAAAAAAATACAAAGCCAACAACGTTGAGGGTTCAAAGGGGCCCCTTAATTAGAGCTTAAGGAAGCCTAAAGTATGTGGACAGTGTAACTTAGATTGTCCTTTTGCTCCCAAACCAGTATCTGGAGCCGGCGTTATGAGTATTCTACAATCTATACTGCCTGTGACCCTCTAATCTCCTCCATCCAGATGATATCCTTTCCAGAATCCTTACACCCCAATGAGGGGATCCCCCTTGGAACCCCCAGAACGAATGCGGCAACTAATGAGTCAAATTCTGGAAACAAACAATAAGTCTCTCCTTGTTCTATCTTATTCTAATACATTTTACAGGTCCCACCCAACTGCTATAGCCATGATGAACTCAGATTATGTAGTCACCTCCCCACTACGGATCCTCCATAATCTAGAATGTCTAAATGGCAGAAGAATTCAGATACAAAAAAGTGGAACCTTGAAAAAAGTCTGGAGGCCCAGACTACAGGGGGGAAGTTTGTCTCTGATGTCTCACCTTCTATGGTCAGGGATTTGCTATTCAACATTCTTCCCCTTTCTTTTATGAGGCTGGCTTAGCTTACCCTTCTTAACCACCGATGCAAACAGTTGGTGTGCCTAACTCCATCTGTCAGGACCTGGACCCGAACCCGGACCCGAACCCGAACCCGGACCCAGGACTTCTGCTGTGTCTGGCAATAACTCTTCTCACTGAGCCAGCTGAGATGCTGAGTTCCCTGTCTGCTTAGACAACCTTGCATTGCTTCTTGTGACCCTTGAACTCTTTGCTCCTCCCATGAACATCCTCTTTTAAGCCATGTCTCTGCACTTCCTGTTTGCCAGATTATTGTCTCGCTCTTGTCACTCCTGCTGCCATCCGTATCTTTACTACCACTCATTATCGACCTTTGGCCTGTTGCTCGACTATTCTTCTGCTGGATCCCAACCTGAAACCACTCGGTACTCCCCTTTGGCTTGTTGCTGACTACGCTTCTGCTTGATCCCTACCTGCTATATCTGCTACTGGATCCTGACTTGCTCATCTCCTGGTGGAGCAATCCCAAGGATCAGGACCTGGTACTAATATGCAGCGAAACCGATCTCCATGATCAGGAGCTCTGGTGAACACCGGGTAATACTTCTACCCCACACCTCAGGTGAGTCCACATCATCCGCCAGGGTAACCTGCTTGTTGACTTATCCAACTGGTCGGTGGGACTCTCTCTACTGCTATAGCTACTGATCTCCAAGACTGACCCCTGACCATGACTCCACCGACTTGGTTCAGCTTTTGGTAATGTGGGTCGAACCCTTGTCAGAGATGCGGTAGGACACCAATGGCAGAGGTTTCTTTGATATTGTTGGCTTCATAGGTGCACCGTGTGATCAAAAGCCCAAATGTTTCATCCATAATTGTAACTTTCTTATACAAGTTTGGCTTTGATTTCATCCAAAAACAAAATTGCCTTCAACTGCTAGACCTGCTTTCACAATGATGTAATTCTATTGGCTGTGTGATAACATCATTGTATTTATTAAAAAAGATGCCCAATTATGTATTCTACTAAATTCCCTTTGTAGCAATATGGACAGAAAAGAGAATTTTGGTCAGGGGGACTTTGAGGCCAATCACTATATAGAGTAAGCACATAGGATATAAAGCACAGTATTGCTTGTATGAGTTTATTACAAGAAGGGGGGTTTGTAGGACTTTGCATGAGAGAGATATATACCAAAGAACATTTCACTGTACCTTGTGAGATCATATACAGCATACTCAATGACAAAAAATGCATACAGAAAATCTCATAAATGCAAGGCATGCTAAAAACCACATATACATATTAACACCATGGTGCTTGGACACATCATGGGATGAAGACAAGTCCTACACAACGTAGGCCACTGGAAGGGCTGGATGATATTTAAAATCTTGAGTGGACCAGTGTAAAAGACATATAAAATCATCTCCTATGGACATCATGCATCTATGTAGGTCCGACGCGTTTCATTGGGGAATACCAACTTTTCTGGGGCAAATGCAATGGTGATGTCAACTGCATAGATGTGAACAGAGGATCGGAGCTTCTCGAGATGTCTGGCATGGGAGTTGAGGGAAAGACAAGTGGACAAGCAGGGAGCACCGTGGATTCCCCAAAGACAATGTGCAAGTATAGTGAGCTAACACTTCTGTGGATAAAATCATTAGTATATATTAAATGTATAATATTACGGATGAGAAATGTCTTTTTGTAGCAATAAGGGACCTCCCAAGAAGTGATTACATAGTATAGAGATCAAAGCAAGGCCCCCAGGAAAACTTCCAATCATCTGGGAAATGAAGCAATGTCTGACCTCTGTGCTCTCTGGTACCTGCTTTCCTCAACCAAAGTCTTGGGATTTCTTCTCCAGAATCAGATCGGCTCAACGGAATTTACAACTATTTTCCTAAAGCGTAACTAGACCTCCCTATTCTTTTCAGCCAAGGAAGCCGCCATCTTGGTCTCTGTTTGATCTGCATGGTGCTGCACATGTGATCAGTTATGACACCAGCCATTTGATGGTTTGACAGTTTGGTTGAGGACACAAGCAATGTGACAGTTAGCATGCCAGGAATGTTAGTTTTTTTTAAACTGTTACGTTGTTGGGTTTAGTTCCACTTTAACTGGTTGAAATTCTAAATTCGAAGCCTCTTTAGGCTTTCTTCATCAATATTCCTAAAACTTCTGTCCTAATGGTCCTTCTAAATAGCATTGTTGCAGACCACCCAAACATTTTGATTACAATATCATTCCAATAATTTTGTTTGTATACAACCAAAGATCATCTTCAGTGATGACACTTGAGAATGACCTAGACATGACTTTATTAAATGTTGATTATCTATGGGACCAACCGGCTAGATTCAGGCCCAATGCACAGAATTTTACTTTTTTTTGTTAGTTTCAGCATCATCTTTATTATTCGCGTCTAACTTGTTTGTGTTATTTGTGTTTACTATCCTCTATAAAATCCCAGACATATTTCCAAGTAAACTCATAAAAGTTCAAAGAATACATGGGACGTTAATAAAATTGTTATCATTGAATTGTATATGAAAAGATATTCTGACGTAGAAATGAAGAACCATCTCAACGTTTTGTTAATATGTTAAGTCTGTGCTTCAGTTTAATGGGCGCAATCAGAAACCACCCAAAAAATGTTCAACCGCGAGACTAAATTTCCTAAGGCGCAGGTCTATTCCATTGACTGCTTTCCCCTATTTTCTGAAGATTTGCAGGATATAGCGGGTGGGAGAGTCAAATAGGCAGCCAGTCCCTGGAGAAGTGTGTCCAGATGGGGGTTGGGGAGTGATTACGTTTCTTAAGGCGCAGCTCAAGTTTATTCCATGATGGCGGATTTGTCATCGGAGTCCAGATGGTTGAACATTCTAATTGAAATGGAGCACAAAAGGTGCTAAATGTTTTATTTCCATGTTACTACTAGGGATGAGCAAACCAGAGTGGACTAGCTTTGATCCAACCATAAAACAACGCTCACTACATAGCTAAGGTGTAGGTATCTAGATCCTCAGAAGACACATAACCTTTAGCCTTGTGTAGTACCCTCTTTGTTAGGCTGCTTTGTTTTGTAGGGCAAATTTAGTTTTTGGCTCTCCTGTGATCAGCAGAGGAGGGTGTGTGACTGGTCTGGGCTGATCTGGGTTCCACATGATGCAGATTTGACTACTTCCCCCTGTTTTCTGGAGATTTCCAGGATATAGCGGGTGGGAGAGTCAAATAGCCTCAATATTTATGCAGCCCCAGCCAATGCCTGGAAAGGTGAGTCCAGATGATGATTGGGGAGTGTATAAATAGTCTGGAACCCCAGAGGTCAGGGTTCTTCTTTACCTGGAGGAGAGGTTCCCATCCAGGAGGATGACCTTCCTTCCTGGGCCATCCAACTTGAAGGTCCAGCCTGCTCATGAGGATCCCATCACTATAAACCCTGTGCACTATGCTCAAGGCTAGCCTGGCCTAGGACAAAGGTGCCCCATTGCTGTCCTCTTATTGTCCCATTACTTAAGGGACTCTTCTGCACTATAAGGAAGTGTCCTCATTGTTCCTGGTAGTAATGTGGAGTATCCCACAGCTCCCTGAACCCAATCCAAGTTAATGCTGCAATAAACATTAAAAAGGCAAAGCCTTCTAGTCTGTGTTTCCTGGATTTAGAGGTATCAAGTTGCTGTTTGCCTGGCTGCTGCACTGGCAGGAATAGAACCTGGGACTTTGAAACTACGGCCCTAGTAAAGGGTAGTGCTATACTATATACATTCTCTGAACTCTTCTTTAATGGTCTCCTTCCCTCACAATAAGAACTCCTTTCCACCCTAGTACTTCTTCTGATGGGGTGACAACGCTGCCTTTACATGCACTGTATGGAGAAGCAGCGTTGTCACCCTTCATTGCATGCTCCGCCTCCTCTGTGCAGAAACATTTTGGGAGTGTAGAGGATGTCTGATACTTTTGAAGGATAAGGAGTCTTTTGGGGGTGGGGCATAACAAATCCTCAGGTTCCTGGATGAGGGGATTCGATTTAAACAAATACACATTTCATTGACATGTCTGCACATTTATCACCAAACGAATGGTTGTGTCTATTACATCCAAAGGACGGCTGTCCAGTTCACTCTGAAGATGAGTAACAAAAGGCCCCGCCAAGGGGAACACACCTTCCAAAAGGGGCCACTGGCTCTCCAGCCCCTTGGGAGCCCAAATTTAGGACCCTTGATGCTGTTGAGACATTCCCTTTAGCACTATTGTCACAGTCAGGGCTCAGGAACCAGCAGATATAGCAATAGAGAGGCTCCCACCGACCAGCAGGATAGGATTACAAGCAGGTCACCCTGGCGGATGACATGGGCTCGCCCGAGGTGGGGGGTCTCTGTACTAACCGCAATTCACCAGAGCTTCTGATGGTGGAGCAGATATAACATGTAAGGATCATGCAGAAGCGTAGTCAGTAAACAAGCCAAAGGTCAGTAACAAGTAGTTGCCGGTTGGAATCAAGCAGAAGTGTAGTCAAGGAACAAGCCAAAGGTCAGTAACAAGTAGTTGCCGGTTGGAATCAAGCAGAAGTGTAGTCAAGGAACAAGCCAAAGGTCAGTAAAAACCAGTAGCAAAGATACAGATGGCAGCAGGAGTGACAAGAGTGGTATATTAGCTGGAGAGAGCACAATAATCTGGCAAAGGCATGGTTTATATAGGAAGTTCATGGGAGGAGCAAAGCGTTCAAAGTTTACAAGAAGCAAGACACAAAGCAAGTGTGGAGTAGGAGTAGAAGGGTGTCTATGGGAATGTTTGACCATTCTTCCAAAAGCACATTTGTGAGGCCAGGCACTGATGTTGGATGAGAAGGCCTGGCTCGCAGTCTCTGCTCTAATTCATCCCAAAGGTGTTCTATCAGGTTGAGGTCAGGACTCTGTGCAGGTCAGTCAACTTCCTCCACCCCAAACTTGCTCATCCATGTCTTTATGGACCTTGCTTTGTGCACTGATCCAAATCATTTGGTGGAGGGGGGTTTATGGTGTGGGGAGGGGGGATTATGGTGTGGGGGGGGGGGATTATGGTGAGGGGGGGAGGGGGGATTATGGGGGGGAGGGGGGATTATGGTGGGGGGGAGGATTATGGTGGGGGGGAGGGGGGAATTATGGTGTGGGGGGAGGGGGGATTATGGTGGGGGGGAGGATTATGGTGGGGGGGAGGATTATGGTGGGGGGGAGGGGGGATTATGGTGTTGGGGGGAGGGGGGATTATGGTGAGGAGCTGTTTTTCAGGGGTTGGGTTTGGCCCCTTAGTTCCAGTGAAGGGAACTCCTAAGGCGTCAGCATACCAAGACATTTTGGACAATTTTATGCTCCCAACTTTGTGGGAGGAGTTTGGGGACGGCCCCTTCCTGTTCTGACATGACTGCCCACCAGTGCACAAAGCAAGGTCCATAAAGACATGGATGAGCGAGTTTGGGGTGGAGGAACTTGACTGACCTGCACAGAGTCCTGACCTCAACCTTATAGAACACCTTTGGGATGAATTAGAGCGGAGACTGCAAGTCAGACCTTCTCATCCAACATCAGTGCCTGACCTCACAAATGCTCTTCTGGAAGAATGGTCAAACATTCCCATAGACACCCTCCTAAACCTTGTGGACGGCCTTCCCAGAAGAGGTGAAGCTGTTATAGCTGCAAAGGGCGGAGCCAACTCAATATTGAACCCTCTGGACTAAGACTGGGAGGTCATTAAAGTTCATGTGTGTGTAAAGGGGGGGGACCAATACTTTTGGTCATCTAGTGTATGTATAGAGGAGGATGGGGGGGGGGGTGTATAGTGTATATGTATATATATATATATATATGTAAAGGCAGGTGTCCCAATACTTTTGGTCATATAGTGTATATTTACCTAGAAATATGGTGACGTGTTCAATACTTATTTTACCCGCTGTATATCAGATGACGGTGAACTTTGTACTTCTAATGGACATTTTATTGCGAGTTCTTTGCGATCTGAGTCCTGAGCGTATCTCTGCTTTCATACAACATATCGATCATCAGGTGTTTTCCGCGATCCCATAATACCGCCGGTCGCATTGTGCGATTTGACTTGACATAAAAAAGGCCATTGTGTCTTCAGATGTCATTTTCACTCTTTGCTGCCAAGTGAGACAAGGAGGGGGAAGAAGCACTTTGTGAAACATCTGAATCACATAAATCTAGAAAGGTTGGCGAAGTTCCAATTCACTGCACTATTTATCCGCAGAACATTTCATTTTCTTCCGTGGCTCGTGTGTCTCGCAGCAAAAGGCCGATTCTGCCAAAAGCCGCACACGTATTGACTAACCCTTTAAAAATGCTTTTTTAATGACATCATACATGAAATACTAAATATTTTTGTCTGGGTGAAAAAAAAAATCCAATCGTACATTTTTTCACAATTTTCTTTTCCTTTTTTCTTTTTATAACCTCACCGATTCATCGTCAGGAAAGATACTAAACATGGTGAACATCACATTCCAGAGGAATCGTCTTCACTGACAAGAGGCGCGACATTTCTCATGGATAGTTAAATTGCACCTGTCAGTAACAAGTCTGCCCAAATAAATTCCACGCACGTCAAAAAACGCAGCAACAATATCATTTTCTGGAAGAGCTCCTCCCTTTATTACGACATATTTTCTGCCGACAGGTCATGGATCCACTGTAGAGAAAAGCCAGAAACTCGGTGCTCCTCTTATTGATCTTTATTAGCTACATAGCAGGGATACAATACAAAAATGCTAACGTGTTTCGACCATTGCAGCCTGAGGAAGGCTGCAATGGTCGAAACACGTTATCATTTTTGTATTATATGTATGTAGCTGATAAAGATCAATAAGTGGAGCACCAAGTTGTTGGCTTTTTTCTACAGTGGACTTTATTGCATGGGGCCATGGACACCCCAACCTGTGCACCGGTCTTCAGGGGGCAGGCCTCCTTAGATACTCAGAGTCAGCCCAGCTGGGGAGGATTTGTTCAACTGGAAGAGCTGGAGATGGAGTGCTAGGCTGTCAGGACCTTTGAGGGAGCTCCCCAGTAAGGGAGGGGTGACCTTAGGCCTGAGTTTGGGTGCGGACAGGGCCCTCTAAGAAAACATGGAGGTGTCCTGGACAGGAGGAGCAAGAGAGACAGCAAGAGAGAGAGCAAGTCTCCGGGGGGAGGAACAACTGGTCGCAGCCAGGAGGGCTGGTGAGTGACATGCACAGAACTGAGAGGACTGGGGGGGATGCCTGAGAGGACTGGGGGGCATGCCTGAGAGGACTGGGGGCACGCCTGAGAGGACGGGGGTACGCCTGAGAGGACGGGGGCATGCCTGAGAGGACGGGGCACGCCTGAGATGACTGGGGGGCACACCTGAGAGGACTGGGGTGCACACCTGAGAGGACTGGGGGGCACACCTGAGAGGACAAGGGCATGCCTGAGAGGACTGGGGGCACACCTGAGAGGACCGGGGGCACACCTGGGAGGACGGGGGCACGCCTGAGAGGACTGGGGGGCACACCTGAGAGGACTGGGGGGCACACCTGAGAGGACAAGGGCATGCCTGAGAGGACTGGGGGGCACACCTGAGAGGACTGGGGGGCACGCCTGAGAGGACTGGGGGGCACACCTGAGAGGACCGGGGGCACACCTGAGAGGACTGGGGGGCACACTTGAGAGGACTGGGGGCATGCCTGAGAGGACTGGGGGCACGCCTGAGAGGACTGGGGGGCACACCTAAGAGGACTGGGGGGCACACCTGAGAGGACAAGGGCACGCCTGAGAGGACTGGGGGGCACACCTGAGAGGACGGGGGCACGCCTGAGAGGACTGGGGGGCACACCTGAGAGGACTGGGGGGCACACCTGAGAGGACAAGGGCACGCCTGAGAGGACTGGGGGGCATGCCTGAGAGGACTGGGGGGCATGCCTGAGAGGACTGGGGGGCACGCCTGTGAGGACTGGGGGCACGCCTGAGAGGACGGGGGCACGCCTGAGAGGACTGGGGGCATGCCTAAGAGGACTGGGGGGCACGCCTGAGAGGACGGGGGCACGCCTGAGAGGACGGGGGCACGCCTGAGAGGACCGGGGGGCACACCTGAGAGGACGGGGGCACGCCTGATAGGACTGGGGGCACGCCTGAGAGGACTGGGGGGCACGCCTGAGAGGACGGGGCACGCCTGAGAGGACTGAGGGGGGCACACCTAAGAGGACTGGGGGGCACACCTGAGAGGACGAGGGCACGCCTGAGAGGACTGGGGGCATGCCTGAGAGGACTGGGGGCACGCCTGAGAGGACTAAGGGGGGCACCTGAGAGGACCGGGGGGCACACCTGAGAGGACGGGGGCACGCCTGAGAGGACCGGGGGGCAAACCTGAGAGGACCAGGGGGCACACCTGAGAGGACGGGGGCACGCCTGAGAGGACTGGGGGGCATGCCTGAGAGGACTGGGGGGCATGCCTGAGAGGACTGGGGGGCACGCCTGAGAGGACTGGGGGCACGCCTGAGAGGACGGGGGCACGCCTGAGAGGACTGGGGGGGCACACCTAAGAGGACTGGGGGGCACACCTGAGAGGACGGGGGCACGCCTGAGAGGACTGGGGGGCACACCTGAGAGGACTGGGGGGCACACCTGAGAGGACCGGGGGGCACCCCTGAGAGGACTGGGGGGCACACCTAAGAGGACTGGGGGGCACGCCTGAGAGGACTGGGGGGCACGCCTGAGAGGACGGGGGCACGCCTGAGAGGACGGGGGCATGCCTGAGAGGACTGAGGGGGGCACACCTAAGAGGACTGGGGGGCAAACCTGAGAGGACGAAGGAGAATGGAGAATTGCAGTTCTCTTCCCGGTATGTGAGGTGCCGAGGAGGCACTTCTGTTCTCCAGCCTCATATTTGCAGTGTGAGGTGCCGAGGCACTTCTTGTTTTCCAGCCTCATATTTGCAGTGTGAGGTGCCGAGGCACTTCCTGTTCTCCAGCCTCATATTGGCAGTGTGAGGTGCAGAGGAGGCACTTCTGTTCTCCAGCCTTATATTTGCAGTGTGAGGTGCCGAGGCACTTCCTGTTCTCAGCCTCATATTTGCAGTGTGAGGTGCCGAGGCACTTCCTGTTTTCCAGCCTCATATTTGCAGTGTGAGGTGCCAAGGCACTTCCTGTTCTCCAGCCTCATATTTGCAGTGTGAGGTGCCGAGGCACTTCTTGTTTTCCAGCCTCATATTTGCAGTGTGAGGTGCCGAGGCACTTCCTGTTCTCCAGCCTCATATTGGCAGTGTGAGGTGCAGAGGAGGCACTTCTGTTCTCCAGCCTTATATTTGCAGTGTGAGGTGCCGAGGCACTTCCTGTTCTCAGCCTCATATTTGCAGTGTGAGGTGCCGAGGCACTTCCTGTTTTCCAGCCTCATATTTGCAGTGTGAGGTGCCAAGGCACTTCCTGTTCTCCAGCCCCATATTTGCAGTGTGAGGTGCTGAGGCACTTCTGTTCTCCAGCCTCATATTTGCAGTGTGAGGTGCTGAGGAGGCACTTCTGTTCTCCAGCCTCATATTTGCAGTGTGAGGTGCCAAGGCACTTCTTGTTTTCCAGCCTCATATTTGCAGTGTGAGGTTCCAAGGCACTTCCTGTTCTCCAGCCTCATATTTTCCCTGTGAGGTGCCGAGGCTCTTCCTGTTCTCCAGCCTCATATTTTCCCTGTGAGGTTCAGAGGCACTTCCTGTTCTGCAGCCTCATATTTGCAGTGTGAGGTGCCGAGGAGGCACTTCCTGTTCTCCAGCCTCATATTTGCAGTGTGAGGTGCCGAGGCTGTTCGTGTTCTTCAGCCTCATATTTGCATTGTGAGGTGCCAAGGCACTTCCTGTTCTCCAGCCCAATATTTGCAGTGTGAGGTGCCGAGGCACTTCCTGTTCTCCAGCCCCATATTTGCAGTATGAGGTGCTGAGGCACTTCCTGTTCTGCAGCCTCATATTTGCAGTGTGAGGTGCCGAGGCTGTTCCTGTTCTCCAGCCTCATATTTGCATTGTGAGGTGCCAAGGCACTTCCTGTTCTCCAGCTCCATATTTGCAGTGTGAGGTGCCGAGGCACTTCCTGTTCTGCAGCCTATTTGCAGTGTGAGGTGCCGAGGCACTTCCTGTTCTCCAGCCTCATATTTGCAGTGTGAGGTGCCGAGGCACTTCTGTTCTCCAGCCTCATATTTGTAGTGTGAGGTGCCGAGGCACTTCCTGTTCTCCAGCCTCATATTTGCAGTGTGAGGTGCCGAGGCACTTCCTGTTCTCCAGCCTCATATTGGCAGTGTGAGGTGCAGAGGAGGCACTTCTGTTCTCCAGCCTTATATTTGCAGTGTGAGGTGCCGAGGCACTTCCTGTTCTCAGCCTCATATTTGCAGTGTGAGGTGCCGAGGCACTTCCTGTTCTCCAGCCTCATATTTGCAGTGCAAGGTGCCAAGGCCCTTTCTGTTCTCCAGCCTCATATTTGCAGTGTGAGGTGCCGAGGCACTTCCTGTTTTCCAGCCTCATATTTGCAGTGTGAGGTGCCAAGGCACTTCCTGTTCTCCAGCCTCATATTTGCAGTGTGAGGTGCTGAGGCACTTCTGTTCTCCAGCCTCATATTTGCAGTGTGAGGTGCTGAGGCACTTCTGTTCTCCAGCCTCATATTTTCAGTGTGAGGTTCAGAGGCACTTCCTGTTCTGCAGCCTCATATTTGCAGTGTGAGGTTCCAAGGCACTTCCTGTTCTCCAGCCTCATATTTTCCCTGTGAGGTGCCGAGGCTCTTCCTGTTCTCCAGCCTCATATTTTCCCTGTGAGGTTCAGAGGCACTTCCTGTTCTGCAGCCTCATATTTGCAGTGTGAGGTGCCGAGGAGGCACTTCCTGTTCTCCAGCCTCATATTTGCAGTGTGAGGTGCCGAGGCTGTTCTTGTTCTCCAGCCTCATATTTGCATTGTGAGGTGCCAAGGCACTTCCTGTTCTCCAGCCCAATATTTGCAGTGTGAGGTGCCGAGGCACTTCCTGTTCTCCAGCCCCATATTTGCAGTATGAGGTGCTGAGGCACTTCCTGTTCTGCAGCCTCATATTTGCAGTGTGAGGTGCCGAGGCTGTTCCTGTTCTCCAGCCTCATATTTGCATTGTGAGGTGCCAAGGCACTTCCTGTTCTCCAGCTCCATATTTGCAGTGTGAGGTGCCGAGGCACTTCCTGTTCTGCAGCCTATTTGCAGTGTGAGGTGCCGAGGCACTTCCTGTTCTCCAGCCTCATATTTGCAGTGTGAGGTGCTGAGGAGGCACTTCTGTTCTCCAGCCTTATATTTGCAGTGTGAGGTGCTGAGGCACTTCCTGTTCTCCAGCCTCATATTTGCAGTGTGAGGTGCCGAGGCTCTTCCTGTTCTCCAGCCTCATATTTGCAGCGTGAGGTGCTGAGACACTTCCTGTTCTCCAGCCTCATATTTGCAGTGTGAGGTGCCGAGGCACTTCCTGTTCTCCAGCCTCATATTTGCAGTGTGAGGTGCCGAGGCACTTCCTGTTCTCCAGCCTCATATTTGCAGTGTGAGGTGCCGAGGCACTTCCTGTTCTACAGCCTCATATTTGCAGTGTGAGGTGCCGAGGAGGCACTTCTGTTCTCCAGCCTTATATTTGCAGTGTGAGGTGCCGAGGCACTTCCTGTTCTCCAGCCCCATATTTGCAGTATGAGGTGCTGAGGCACTTCCTGTTCTGCAGCCTCATATTTGCAGTGTGAGGTGCCGAGGCTGTTCCTGTTCTCCAGCCTCATATTTGCATTGTGAGGTGCCAAGGCACTTCCTGTTCTCCAGCTCCATATTTGCAGTGTGAGGTGCCGAGGCACTTCCTGTTCTGCAGCCTATTTGCAGTGTGAGGTGCCGAGGCACTTCCTGTTCTCCAGCCTCATATTTGCAGTGTGAGGTGCTGAGGAGGCACTTCTGTTCTCCAGCCTTATATTTGCAGTGTGAGGTGCTGAGGCACTTCCTGTTCTCCAGCCTCATATTTGCAGTGTGAGGTGCCGAGGCTCTTCCTGTTCTCCAGCCTCATATTTGCAGCGTGAGGTGCTGAGACACTTCCTGTTCTCCAGCCTCATATTTGCAGTGTGAGGTGCCGAGGCACTTCCTGTTCTCCAGCCTCATATTTGCAGTGTGAGGTGCCGAGGCACTTCCTGTTCTCCAGCCTCATATTTGCAGTGTGAGGTGCCGAGGCACTTCCTGTTCTACAGCCTCATATTTGCAGTGTGAGGTGCCGAGGAGGCACTTCTGTTCTCCAGCCTTATATTTGCAGTGTGAGGTGCCGAGGCACTTCCTGTTCTCCAGCCTCATATTTGCAGTGTGAGGTGCCGAGGCTCTTCCTGTTCTCCAGCCTCATATTTGCAGTGTGAGGTGCCGAGGCTCTTCCTGTTCTGCAGCCTCATATTTGCAGTGTGAGGTGCCGAGGAGGCACTTCTGTTCTCCAGCCTTATATTTGCAGTGTGAGGTGCCGAGGCACTTCCTGTTCTACAGCCTCATATTTGCAGTGTGAGGTGCCGAGGCACTTCCTGTTCTCCAGCCTCATATTTGCAGTGTGAGGTGCCGAGGCTCTTCCTGTTCTCCATCCTCATATTTGCAGTGTGAGGTGCCGAGGCACTTCCTGTTCTCCAGCCTCATATTTGCAGTGTGGGGTGCCGAGGCTCTTCCTGTTCTCCAGCCTCATATTTGCAGTGTGAGGTGCCGAGGCACTTCCTGTTCTCCAGCCTCATATTTGCAGTGTGGGGTGCCGAGGCACTTCCTGTTCTCCAGCCTCATATTTGCACTGTGAGGTGCCGAGGCTCTTCCTGTTCTCCAGCCTCATATTTGCAGTGTGAGGTGTCGAGGCACTTCCTGTTCTCCAGCCTCATATTTGCAGTGTGAGGTGCCGAGGCACTTCCTGTTCTCCAGCCTCATATTTGCAGTGTGAGGTGCCGAGGAGGCACTTCTGTTCTCCAGCCTTATATTTGCAGTGTGAGGTGCCGAGGCACTTCCTGTTCTCCAGCCTCATATTTGCAGTGTGGGGTGCCGAGGCGCTTCTTGTTCTCCAGCCTCATATTTGCAGTGTGAGGTGCCGAGGCACTTCCTGTTCTCCAGCCTCATATTTGCAGTGTGGGGTGCCGAGGCTCTTCCTGTTCTCCAGCCTCATATTTGCAGTGTGAGGTGCCGAGGCACTTCCTATTCTCCAGCCTCATATTTGCAGTGTGAGGTGCCGAGGCACTTCCTGTTCTCCAGCCTCATATTTGCAGTGTGAGGTGCCAAGGCTCTTCCTGTTCTGCAGCCTCATATTTGCAGTGTGAGGTGCCAGGGCTCTTCCTGTTCTGCAGCCTCATATTTGCAGTGTGAGGTGCCGAGCAGAATCGGATTGAATGGATGTTCACAGTCATGCGATCCGATTGCTGTCCAAGTTTGTAGATCGCACTGCAATATATGAACTGATTTGGGTGTGACATTAACTTTTATCAGACACTCCCAGCATAGGGCAGTGTGGACCCGGGAAACATGCGATGTGGGAACCCGCAGTGGATTGGCAGGATTCCCGCATGGCAGCAGTAAGAATCTTCCACATTAGAGTCAGTGGCAGCTTCTATGCCCGCCTCTCCCTTCCTCCTGCCCAATCACAGAAGATCAAGCCAATGTTACAAGCTGATTGGCTCCCATGCACAGCTGCACCAGATTCTCCCCAGTTTTGGTGAATCTCCCCCGTAGTGTTCCGGCACTTTGCACAGAATCTCTAAATTCCTGAAATTCAGTTTTATTGAATTTGGGGTTTAAAAGCCATCCTGAGCTCCAGTCAGTGACTTTGCCTAAGCCGAGTCATCAGTCTGCTGCAGATAGAATGAAGAGTTTCCCCAGTCTCCTCTCCCCAATGATGAGATTGCAACATTGTAACTTGTGGAAAAGCGAAAGGCTGTAACAATAAATGCCCCGGTATTTACATGTCTGTGTCATCTCAGTCCAGGAAGTAGATGGTGACCACGAATGATACAAAACAAAGAGAACTCGTCATTCTGGAGACAAAAGAAAGGAAAAGCTTTCTCCAGAAGTCACCGGTATCGCTGGTCATTGTATGAGATTTCACAAACAAAACGAAGTTATGAATATTAATATTTTCTTCAGCCAATCAAGTAGGAGGTTTATGCCACTGGTGCATGCTGGGAGAGGATATAAAAATTTGGGACAGGCCACGCGCTCGCTCTCTTTCCCTGGGCTGAGGCCTAGGCAAGTCCTGCTGGATATAGATCTGCTGTTAGGCCTGGTTTGGGGCCTGACAAGTGCTGAAGTGGTCCTGAATCTTTCCTGCCAGGTCTAAGGGAAGCTGTGCCAAGGAGGAGACCCAGAGGAGGCCCCTTTCTGGAGAAGGCCGGGAAGAAGGCCAGGAAGAAGACCAGGAAGAAGGCCGGGAAGAAGACCAGGAAGAAGGCCAGGAAGAAGGCCGGGAAGAAGGCCAGGAAGAAGGCTGGGAAGAAGACCAGGAAGAAGGCCAGGAAGAAGGCCAGGAAGAAGGCTGGGAAGAAGGCCAGGAAGAAGGCCGGGAAGAAGGCTGGGAAGAAGGCCGGGAAGAAGGCCGGGAAGAAGGCCAGGAAGAAGGCCGGGAAGAAGGCCAGGAAGAAGGCTGGGAAGAAGACCAGGAAGAAGGCCAGGAAGAAGGCCAGGAAGAAGGCCAAGAAGAAGGCCAGGAAGAAGGCCGGGAAGAAGGCCAGGAAGAAGGCCAGGAAGAAGGCTGGGAAGAAGACCAGGAAGAAGGCCAGGAAGAAGGCCAGGAAGAAGGCCAGGAAGAAGGCCAGGAAGAAGGCTGGGAAGAAGACCAGGAAGAAGGCTGGGAAGAAGGTCGGGAAGAAGGCCGGGAAGAAGGTCGGGAAGAAGGCCGGGAAGAAGGCCGGGAAGAAGACCAGGAAGAAGGCCGGGAAGAAGGCCAGGAAGAAGGCCGGGAAGAAGGCCGGGAAGAAGGCCGGGAAGAAGGCCGGGAAGAAGGCCAGAAAGAAGGCCGGGAAGAAGACCAGGAAGAAGGCCAGGAAGAAGGCCGAGAAGAAGGCCAGGAAGAAGGCCAGGAAGAAGGTCAGGAAGAAGGCCAGGAAGAAGACCAGGAAGAAGGCCAGGAAGAAGATCTGGAAGAAGGCCGGGAAGAAGGCCGGGAAGAAGAAGACCAGGAAGAAGACCAGGAAGAAGGCCGGGAAGAAGGCCAGGAAGAAGGCCAGGAAGAAGGCCGGGAAGAAGGCCAGGAAGAAGGCCGGTCTCTCAGAAGGACCTGGTTACTCCCTTGGAGGAATTCCCTCTGGAATTTGGGAAGGTACTTAAAGTGTTGGCTTAAAGGTTGTGACACTGTGAAGACATTGATCTGGATCTGGGCAGTCTGTAAGTGATCTGCTTGGTATCTGGGACCCCTACCAGTGTCGGGGGGGGATCGCTGTCTTCCCATCCATCTCCTTTGGGGGGGGATCGCTGTCTTCCCATCCGTCTCCTGTGGGGGGGGGATCGCTGTCTTCCCGTCTGTCTCCCACGGGGATTATTTGGCATTGGTTTGCTGCCGCCCCCCCCAAATAAAATGTTGAGCACCAGCCGCCACTGCCTGGAGGTGAAATGCTAGCCCACCCCTGGCCTCTGGGGGTGCTCTCCTGCCTTCGGGGTGTCAGAGGGGTGCTACATTAGAAAGGTTTTCACAGTTTTTGTGTCTGGTTCCTTTCTTACTCTTTACATGTAAAGTTTGGAAAATTCATTAAGGTTTTGTATTTGTAAAATAATACATTTGTACGACGCGGGAGAGCTAATGCCTCGCTACTTAAGACATTCTTGTTTTTATTACTCTGAAAAGTAATGGAGGTTTTTTTTTTTTCGTTTTCCGTAATGGGGCCGAGTCACCTCCTAATGTGAGGGATCCTTCGGGTGGAATGATTTTGGTGTTTAGTTTTTCCAATGTACACGGATCACATACATAATTTACAAAGTGCTTTTTCAATAAACAGTCCGGAAAGCCATTAATTTGTAACATTAGGAATTGTTATTGGCCAGGAATGTCACGACATCCAAACAGGTGTCTTTTTTCCTCGAAAATATCCAGTTCTATATATATTGTGAATGTCTTCATGGCTCAGGCCTGAAATTATTTATACCTTAAGTGAGGTCTCTGTTTTTGTTTCGTGGGGGAAAGGCTGATTTTTCAGATGGGAGATGAGACTTCATTTGGCTTTAAGTCTTGGTTTTAAAAGTTGAAGTTAACCTAAACTTTTGTATTTATACAACCCAGACATAATAAACTCAGGAGGCCGAGCTGCCCGGAAAAGTCCCGGCCTGCCTTTTCTAAAAGACAAACCCACCAGATTTGGGCTCCTTTCTTTTTTTTTTCTCAATGTTTTTTTTTGTAAAAAAGTATTTCGGCAATCCACACAAAAGCCGACTTAATTAAATATTCCCACAGAACGAATATGAAATTTAAAGTGAAGCTTTCATGAACTTTACAAGTCAGCAGCATGAATACATTTCTTATATATCACAATATACAGGAACATCACAGGGGCCGGGGTGTCATCTCCCAGTCCAAGAAAATGGCGCCCATCCACACTCAATACTGGCACGCTGTGAGCCTACGGGTACATACAAAAATAAATGGCTTCAGCTTTCCCGTGGGAGAATATTCAAACGCATTTTACCTATGTGGAGCTTAATCATAGAGGCCTCTACAATCAAGCCCCACATAGGCGAAACGCGTTGGCTTCTTCCACACGTGGGGAAAGAGAAAATGTCGCCCATCCACACTCAATACTGGCACGCTGTGAGCCTACGGGTACATACAAAATAAGTGTAAATGGCTTCAGCTTTCTCGTGGGAGAATATTCAAACGCATTTCACCCATGTGGAGCTTAATCATAGAGGCCTCTACAATCAAGCCCCACATAGGTGAAACGCGTTGGTTTCTTCCACACGTGGGGAAAGAGAAAATGTCGCCCATCCACACTCAGAACCTATTGGTAAATACAAAAATGAATGTATATGGCTTCAGCTCTTTTTCCCCACCCATGGGAGAAACCACTAATGACTTTTGCCTATATATATTATTATTATACAGGATTTATGTGGCGCCAAGAGTTTACGCAGCACTTTACAATATAAAAGGAAGACAATACAGTTATAATACAATAAAATACAAGAGAACTAAGAGGGCCCTGCTCAGAAGAGCTTACAATCTAATATGTAAGGCCTCTATGATTAAGCTCCACATGGGTGAAACATGTTAGAATATTTTACAACAGAAGAGCTGAAGCCATTTACACTTATTTTTGTATCACCAATAGGCTCACAGTGTGCCAGTTCTGAGTGTGGATGGGCGCCATTTTCTCATTCCCTACTCGTGGGAGAAACCACTAATGGGTTTCGCTTATGTGGGGCTTGATTGTAGAGGACTCTATGATTAAGCTCCACATGGGTGAAACATGTTAGGATATTCTCCCACGGGAAAGCTGAAGCCATTTACACTTGTTTTTGAATTTATCAGTAGGCTTACAGCGTGCCAGCTCTTTGTGCGGGTGGATGCCATTTTCTTGGACTGAGAGATGACACCCCGGTCCCTGTGGTGGAGCTTTATTGAAAAGTTACACCATTCCTGTATATTGTGATATGTTAACATGAGTGTTTAGGGCTTCCGTTCTCCTTCCCCACCCATGGGAGAACCCACTAATGAGTTTTTATGTAAGGCTCGATTAGAGAGACCTTGATGATTAAGCTCCACATAGGTGAAACATGTTCAAATATTTTCTAACGGGACAGCAGAAGCAATCTACACTTATTTTTGGATTTACCAATAGGCTCAGAGTGTGCCAGTTCTGAGTGCGGATGGGCGCCATTTTCTACACGGAGCCTGAGAAACCAGCATCCATGCCCACCAGCACCAGTTCAATGCAACCAGTTTGGTGAAGACTTCATTTAGTGATGCATCTGAGAAGCATTTTCTTTATTTTTTAGTCATTTGGAAGGAAGTAGATGGTGACCCCGGATGTTGTCTTACCTAAGGATGGTGCCCCCCTTATGGAGAGAAAAGCAGATGAGGGCATTGTCAGAGGGAGAACTGGGAGAGATGAGACTTCTGGGGGAAGGAGGTGTAGCCCCCCCAGGTACAGAACTTTCATGGTGGAGGGGGGAGCCACATGGCGAGCCTTGCTACCCTCACTGCATGCAAACTAAAGATCAGTGACTGACAACCAGCTTAACGTCTGCTGACAACTACTGCTGTCACACCATTTTCCTAAACACCCAATCTCTGCCCCAGCTGCCATGCAAAGCACACCACGCATGTGCAATCACCTCCCAGCTGGAAAGCAAGCAATAGGCCACACATCCACAGTACACAGTCTATGCCAACCATAGGCCACTGGAGCAAGGGAGAGCAGTGTCAGGGTGGTTTGCCAATTCTACAAAGCACACCCTCGGAGCACACTTAACCCTTTGATTGCCCCTGGTGTTAACTCCTTCTATGCCAGTGTCATTTATACAGTGACAGTGCATTTTTTTTAGCACTGATCACTCTATTGGTGTCACTGGTCCCCAAACCAGAGGTTGCTTGGCACAGGCGCAATTCACAGATTGCTTAGCATTTCCTCAGTGAATGTAAAGTGTTCTCTGACTGGACGAGGTCGAGAGGCAACATCATGATCTCCACCTCGTCCGATCAGAGAACGCTTTGCATTCCTTGAATGGCACCCGTGCTTGGTGGCCGAGCTTCTGTGTTTACAATGCAGCAGTGCAGCTGCTTGGCATGGGGACCGAAGCTAGAGGAGATCATTGTAGTAGCTGTGTCTACTGTAGGAGATCACTGTAGTAGTGGAGGAGTGTCTACTGTAGGAGATGCATTTAGGGGTGGTGTGTACTGTAGTAGATCATTGTAGTAGCTGTGTCTACTGTAGAAGATCACTGTAGTAGTGGAGGTGTGTCTACTGTAGAAGATCACTGTAGTAGTGGAGGTGTGTCTACTGTAGGAGATCACTGTAGTAGTGGAGGTGTGTCTACTGTAGAAGATCACTGTAGTAGTGGAGGTGTGTCTACTGTAGGAGATCACTGTAGTAGAGGTGTCTACTGTAGGAGATCACTGTAGTAGTGGAGGAGTGTCTACTGTAGAAGATCACTGTAGTAGTGGAGGAGTGTCTACTGTAGGAGATCACTGTAGTAGCGGTGTCTACTGTAGGAGATCACTGTAGTAGTGGAGGAGTGTCTACTGTAGGAGATCACTGTGGTAGTGGAGGTGTGTCTACTGTAGGAGATCACTGTAGTAGTGGAGGTGTGTCTACTGTAGGAGATCACTGTAGTAGTGGAGGTGTGTCTACTGTAGGGGATCACTGTAGTAGTAGAGGTGTCTACTGTAGGAGATCACTGTAGTAGCGGTGTCTACTGTAGGAGATCACTGTAGTAGTGGAGGAGTGTCTACTGTAGGAGATCACTGTGGCAGTGGAGGTGTGTCTACTGTAGGAGATCACTGTAGTAGTGGAGGTGTGTCTACTGTAGGAGATCACTGTAGTAGTGGAGGTGTGTCTACTGTAGGGGATCACTGTAGTAGAGGTGTCTACTGTAGGAGATCACTGTAGTAGTGGAGGTGTGTCTACTGTAGGAGATCACTGTAGTAGGGGTGTCTACTGTAGAAGATCACTGTAGTAGCGGTGTGTCTACTGTAGGAGATCACTGTAGTAGTGGAGGAGTGTCTACTGTAGAAGATCACTGTAGTAGCGGTGTGTCTACTGTAGAAGATCACTGTAGTAGTGGAGGAGTGTCTACTGTAGGAGATCACTGTAGTAGCGGTGTCTACTGTAGAAGATCACTGTAGTAGCGTTGTGTCTACTGTAGAAGATCACTGTAGTAGTGGAGGAGTGTCTACTGTAGGAGATCACTGTAGTAGCGGTGTGTCTACTGTAGGAGATCACTGTAGTAGTGGAGGTGTGTCTACTGTAGGAGATCACTGTAGTAGTGGAGGTGTGTCTACTGTAGGAGATCACTGTAGTAGAGGTGTCTACTGTAGGAGATCACTGTAGTATCGGTGTGTCTACTGTAGGAGATCACTGTAGTAGTGGAGGTGTGTCTACTGTAGGAGATCACTGTAGTAGTGGTGTCTACTGTAGGAGATCACTGTAGTAGTGGAGGTGTGTCTACTGTAGAAGATCACTGTAGTAGCGGTGTCTACTGTAGAAGATCACTGTAGTAGTGGAGGTGTGTCTACTGTAGGAGATCACTGTAGTAGTGGAGGTGTGTCTACTGTCGGAGATCACTGTAGTAGTGGAGGTGTGTCTACTGTAGGAGATCACTATAGTAGAGGTGTCTACTGTAGGAGATCACTGTAGTAGTGGAGGTGTGTCTACTGTAGGAGATCACTGTAGTAGTGGTGTCTACTGTAGGAGATCACTGTAGTAGTGGAGGTGTGTCTACTGTAGAAGATCACTGTAGTAGCGGTGTCTACTGTAGAAGATCACTGTAGTAGTGGAGGAGTGTCTACTGTAGAAGATCACTGTAGTAGTGGAGGTGTGTCTACTGTAGGAGATCACTGTAGTAGTGGAGGTGTGTCTACTGTAGAAGATCACTGTAGTAGTGGAGGTGTGTCTACTGTAGGAGATCACTGTAGTAGTGGAGGAGTGTCTACTGTAGAAGATCACTGTAGTAGTGGAGGTGTGTCTACTGTAGGAGATCACTGTAGTAGTGGAGGTGTGTCTACTGTAGGAGATCACTGTAGTAGTGGAGGTGTGTCTACTGTAGGAGATCACTGTAGTAGTGGAGGTGTGTCTACTGTAGGAGATCACTGTAGTAGTGGAGGTGTGTCTACTGTAGGAGATCACTGTAGTAGCGGTGTGTCTACTGTAGGAGATCACTGTAGTAGCCCTGATCCAGCTTCCACAGGGGTCCCACAGGTTTGACCCATGCATGACGATGGACCAATGTGACTATAAAAGAATTGCCCTACCTGGAATTCAGCTCTAAGCTGGCCATTCACCAGTAGAATTTCCTTCAAACAATCGTATAAAAATCATTCACCAGAGCAGAATGTGTTTGGCCATCATTGGGTCAACTCATTCCTGTACTTGAGAGAGAAAAGCCTTAGGAGCTCATTACCTCCCCGGTATTTCACATACCATTATCACTACTTATCCAACATCTTCCCCATTAGACTTGGAAAGTGCGCCCTTCAGATATCTTCTTAAAATGATAATTGTTGGTGGCAGCAAGAGGGAGACAACGCTTCCTGGGTGCGGGCCAACATTCAAAGCATTGATTAAAACCATGACTTTTCTATAAAAGCCTGTGAGGAATGGCTGCCAGCCCTTCTTTAAAGATGTTCTTAATAAAATGATGGATTTAATGAATGCCGACTCTCCATAGTATTGTCTGTGGGATTCTTCATTGCCACCAGGCCTCCTCAGACCCAGATATGGCCAGTGAATGGAACCGTCTTATTATCCCCGGAATGAGAGATGTGAGAAGATAACCAAACAAGCAAAAAATCTTCAACAGAAAATCTTCGAAATGTTTCCTCATAAAATGCAATTTGTGTTTAGAAAGCTGAGATCAGGAGACGGAGGTTCCTCAGGTTCCTCAGGTTCCTCAGGTTCCTCCTCCACTATTCCCAAATGTTAGGAAAGGTCTGTGTAGAAAACAATTGCCGTAATCACCGTATTCCGTATTGAAGTATACTATATTCCCAAAAGTATTGGGACGCCTGCCTTTACACACACATGACCTTTAATGACCTCCCAGTCTTAGTCCGGAGGGTTCAATATTGAGTTGGCTCCGCCCTTTGCAGCTATAACAGCTTCACCTCTTCTGGGAAGGCCGTCCACAAGGTTTAGGAGGGTGTCTATGGGAATGTTTGACCATTCTTCCAGAAGAGCATTTGTGAGGTCAGGCACTGATGTTGGATGAGAAGGCCTGGCTCACAGTCTCCACTCTAATTCATCCCAAAGGTGTTCTATGGGGTTGAGGTCAGGACTCTGTGCAGGCCAGTCACATTCCTCCACCCCAACCCATTCGAATTCTAATTTTGTCTGAAATCTCGTTATTTTGGATTTGTTTACATTTGTTCCGATTGTAATTCAAATAACGAAAAATTTGTCAGAATTTCAATTTGTAACGAAATGAACCGGACACGTCTAGTTCCAACCCTTCCCTAATCGTCTCCACACTTCATCCACTCCAAAGGACGTCTCAGAGAAAAGCAGCTGGAAAAATGCGATAAAAGCTGCGTTTTTGTTTGCGCATTTTGCATTAATGAATTCTATCGGCCAGAATATTCATTTATTCCGGACATTAGGATGTATAACGTGCGATTCTGACCGCATTTCTGGAAACGTGCGAAAAACGCTCAGCAAGTCATTGTTTGTTAGTAATTCATATTATTTGCACCCCAAGCGGGTAGCGGCAGCGCAGTTTTACCGCATTTTGCACACGTCTGAAATTTGCCACATGAGCTTCTTTTAGGCTGTAAATATGTGTTTTACCACGCGTTTCGGAAACGCACTGCAATCGCGGGTTGTGTTTGCAAAGCCATTAACTGTTAGCGGCACCCGAAGCGCGGGGAGCAGACGCGTGATTTGCCGCACATTTGTCATGCAAAAAACACGCTACAAATGTGCCAAAACGTGTTTAAGATTACACAGGAGATCAGCCGGGTTCACAATGACTGGATCTGACAGCGCTGTGACGTCACCGACCGCGCATTGCGCATTCTTCGGCGAGCGCGTCAGTCACGGTTTTTCAGCTCCGCAGATCATTTGTTTCAGGCAGATGAGGCCAATGGTTTATTTTTGGGTCTCCGATGCATCAGGTTCCGATTAAGGCCCAAAACACAAATACGGCGCGCAGTGCCAAGCGCCGCGCTAAAATTAGAACTTTATATGATGGCAATGTTGGAATCATTACGCCCGCGCCGCGCCGGATAATTTGTTACGTTGTTTATTGTGTTCACCATTCAGTGCAAAACTATTTTGTTTATCTGGAGTCTGTTGGGAGGAATCGGCACATGTGAGAGGAGAGAGCGGAGAGCTGGCACCGCGCCGCGCCTGCAGATCACAAGGGGCGGGAACATTCCACAATAAACACCTTGTGGACAGATCTGTTTACTGGATACACAGAATTCCAGATCTGACACCTCCGCCCCACCCCCAGTTCATGGGAAGCTCCTCTACTGCAATGGCTGAATCTGATTTCACCGCACACTGCGAGCGTCTCACAATGTGTATTAGAAGCTGCAGCAAGTCACATAGAGCTCCGCCTCTTTTCCTGGAGGACATCCAGCATCATTTAGCCCTTTCCTCCCCAGACTGGCTGCTCCTAACCCGTCCCTTTCATCTATTGGATTTCTCTTCTTTCCATCGTGGAGGCCTCAGCGCCACCTAGAGGGGTCTGCATGAAAATACAGCCTGCCTAGGAACTCCCGCTACTCCACAATGACATCCACCAATCAAGGCGGTTTGTTATTTGCATAACTCCTCCCAAGAGCCAAGGGCTTCAGACTCATGAGAGGCCCGCTGGCCCCTCCCACCAGCCATGGTCTGCCTGCATTGCATAGAGAAGCACAGCGACCCGGTGATGACATCATAAGGCATGTGATGAAAATGCATATTTACAAATGTAGTTATCTTGTGTATTTCCCCCGATCTGTGCAGAAATCCCGTGTGAGACTTCCTGTGATAAAGACCGCCCACTTCTGACCTATCCTTGTGCAGGGGGACTGGTCTTGTCTCCGCCCCCTCCTGTAGTTTTCTGTAGTGGGTGGAGCCTGCTGGGCCCCTCCCACAGCTCTGCTCTCTGCACAGGTGATGTACAGCCCAGTGATGATGTCATTACTACTGTAATAAGGTCATATCTGGTTTGCCAAGACATTTGGAGCTCATGAAGTGGATTTGTATCCTTTGGTTATTGGGGAATAAGGAATATTAATGACTGCTGAGGTGCAATGAGCCCAGGTCCCATACCATACCATACCAGCCAACCTTACCCCTTCGTCCCATCCAATAAAAACCGCTTACAACCATTCATGTTGGAAAGGACAAGGCCACAGCTTTTATTGAACATTCCACAGTAACACTGTGAGCACCCGATTCCGAATGGTGAAGAGAGATGAAGGAGGGGCCTGTCCTTACCATAAGTGCCGGACCGGCCGTCTATCTCCCAATTACCTCTTACCGCCATGTTTGCTGGCAAGGTCACCAAAAACCGCAGCAAGCTGTGACATACCAACCATAATTAGGGCGGGAGGGTGGGCAGCGCTTACCAATCTTCTTCCGAAAAGACCCAGAATCCCCTGGGGCGCCACACTAGTGAGCTCAGGCCCAACCCCATCCCGTCCCCCCACCAATCCGCAGTGACCCCATAGTCACCATACTCCGCCCTGGTTATGCCTCCATCAGTCAGGGCTCTCTTTCCCAAGGGGATCAAGAGGCCTGCATTAGAACACAAACACAGGAAAAGAGCCAATCACAGCGACCCTTCATCACATGATCAACTGTGTCCAATCACAGCTAAACACGATGTAAACACGCCGGTTATCAGCTTTCCTCTCCTCACACTGAACCGCTAACCGGCGTGTGTGAAGAGGAAATGTACATTGATTATCAGTGCTCATCAGTAAAGGAAACATTTTTATAACAAACTATGAAAAACGTTTTTCTTTGTTAAGCGAAAAAGGAAAGGGAGGGAGTGCCCGGTATTGGGGGGCAGGGAGGTGGAGTGCCTGGTATTGGGGGGCAGGGAGGTGGAGTGCCCGGTATTGGGGGGCAGGGAGGTGGAGTGCCTGGTATTGGGGGGCAGGGAGGTGGAGTGCCTGGTATTGGGGGGCAGGGAGGTGGAGTGCCTGGTATTGGGGGGCAGGGAGGTGGAGTGCCTGGTATTGGGGGGCAGGAAGGTGGAGTGCCCGGTATTGGGGGGCAGGGAGGTGGAGTGCCCGGTATTGGGGGGCAGGGAGGTGGAGTGCCTGGTATTGGGGGGCAGGAAGGTGGAGTGCCCGGTATTGGGGGGCAGGGAGGTGGAGTGCCCGGTATTGGGGGGCAGGGAGGTGGAGTGCCCGGTATTGGGGGGCAGGAAGGTGGAGTGCCCGGTATTGGGGGGCAGGGAGGTGGAGTGCCCGGTATTGGGGGGCAGGGAGGTGGAGTGCCCGGTATTGGGGGGCAGGGAGGTGGAGTGCCTGGTATTGGGGGGCAGGAAGGTGGAGTGTCCGGTATTGGGGGGCAGGGAGGTGGAGTGCCTGGTATTGGGGGGCAGGGAGGTGGAGTGCCTGGTATTGGGGGGCAGGGAGGTGGAGTGCCTGGTATTGGGGGGCAGGAAGGTGGAGTGCCTGGTATTGGGGGGCAGGGAGGTGGAGTGCCTGGTATTGGGGGGCAGGGAGGTGGAGTGCCTGGTATTGGGGGGCAGGGAGGTGGAGTGCCCGGTATTGGGGGGCAGGGAGGTGGAGTGCCCGGTATTGGGGGGCAGGAAGGTGGAGTGCCTGGTATTGGGGGGCAGGGAGGTGGAGTGCCTGGTATTGGGGGGCAGGAAGGTGGAGTGCCCGGTATTGGGGGGCAGGGAGGTGGAGTGCCTGGTATTGGGGGGCAGGGAGGTGGAGTGCCTGGTATTGGGGGGCAGGGAGGTGGAGTGCCTGGTATTGGGGGGCAGGGAGGTGGAGTGCCTGGTATTGGGGGGCAGGGAGGTGGAGTGCCTGGTATTGGGGGGCAGGAAGGTGGAGTGCCTGGTATTGGGGGGCAGGGAGGTGGAGTGCCTGGTATTGGGGGGCAGGGAGGTGGAGTGCCTGGTATTGGGGGGCAGGGAGGTGGAGTGCCTGGTATTGGGGGGCAGGGAGGTGGAGTGCCTGGTATTGGGGGGCAGGGAGGTGGAGTGCCTAGTATTGGGGGGCAGGAAGGTGGAGTGCCCGGTATTGGGGGGCAGGGAGGTGGAGTGCCCGGTATTGGGGGCAGGGAGGTGGAGTGCCTGGTATTGGGGGGCAGGAAGGTGGAGTGCCCGGTATTGGGGGGCAGGGAGGTGGAGTGCCCGGTATTGGGGGGCAGGGAGGTGGAGTGCCCGGTATTGGGGGGCAGGAAGGTGGAGTGCCCGGTATTGGGGGGCAGGGAGGTGGAGTGCCCGGTATTGGGGGGCAGGGAGGTGGAGTGCCCGGTATTGGGGGGCAGGGAGGTGGAGTGCCTGGTATTGGGGGGCAGGAAGGTGGAGTGCCCGGTATTGGGGGGCAGGGAGGTGGAGTGCCTGGTATTGGGGGGCAGGGAGGTGGAGTGCCTGGTATTGGGGGGCAGGGAGGTGGAGTGCCTGGTATTGGGGGGCAGGAAGGTGGAGTGCCTGGTATTAGGGGGCAGGGAGGTGGAGTGCCTGGTATTGGGGGGCAGGGAGGTGGAGTGCCTGGTATTGGGGGGCAGGGAGGTGGAGTGCCCGGTATTGGGGGGCAGGGAGGTGGAGTGCCCGGTATTGGGGGGCAGGAAGGTGGAGTGCCTGGTATTGGGGGGCAGGGAGGTGGAGTGCCTGGTATTGGGGGGCAGGAAGGTGGAGTGCCCGGTATTGGGGGGCAGGGAGGTGGAGTGCCTGGTATTGGGGGGCAGGGAGGTGGAGTGCCTGGTATTGGGGGGCAGGGAGGTGGAGTGCCTGGTATTGGGGGGCAGGGAGGTGGAGTGCCTGGTATTGGGGGGCAGGGAGGTGGAGTGCCTGGTATTGGGGGGCAGGAAGGTGGAGTGCCTGGTATTGGGGGGCAGGGAGGTGGAGTGCCTGGTATTGGGGGGCAGGGAGGTGGAGTGCCTGGTATTGGGGGGCAGGGAGGTGGAGTGCCTGGTATTGGGGGGCAGGGAGGTGGAGTGCCTGGTATTGGGGGGGCAGGGAGGTGGAGTGCCTGGTATTGGGGGGCAGGGAGGTGGAGTGCCTGGTATTGGGGGGCAGGAAGGTGGAGTGCCTGGTATTGGGGGGCAGGGAGGTGAAGTGCCTGGTATTGGGGGGCAGGAAGGTGGAGTGCCTGGTATTGGGGGGCAGGAAGGTGGAGTGCCTGGTATTGGGGGGCAGGAAGGTGGAGTGCCTGGTATTGGGGGGCAGGGAGGTGGAGTGCCTGGTATTGGGGGGCAGGGAGGTGGAATGCCTGGTATTGGGGGGCGGGGAGGTGGAGTGCCCGGTATTGGGGGGCAGGGAGGTGGAGTGCCTGGTATTGGGGGCAGGGAGGTGGAGTGCCTGGTATTGGGGGGCAGGAAGGTGGAGTGCCTGGTATTGGGGGGCAGGAAGGTGGAGTGCCTGGTATTGGGGGGCAGGGAGGTGAAGTGCCTGGTATTGGGGGGCAGGAAGGTGGAGTGCCTGGTATTGGGGGGCAGGAAGGTGGGAGTGCCTGGTATTGGGGGGCAGGAAGGTGGAGTGCCTGGTATTGGGGGGCAGGGAGGTGGAGTGCCTGGTATTGGGGGGCAGGGAGGTGGAATGCCTGGTATTGGGGGGCGGGGAGGTGGAGTGCCCGGTATTGGGGGGCAGGGAGGTGAAGTGCCTGGTATTGGGGGGCAGGGAGGTGGAGTGCCTGGTATTGGGGGGCAGGGAGGTGGAGTGCCTGGTATTGGGGGGCAGGAAGGTGGAGTGCCTGGTATTGGGGGGCAGGGAGGTGGAGTGCCTGGTATTGGGGGGCAGGAAGGTGGAGTGCCTGGTATTGGGGGGCAGGAAGGTGGAGTGCCTGGTATTGGGGGGCAGGAAGGTGGAGTGCCCAGTATTGGGGGGCAGGAAGGTGGAGTGCCTGGTATTGGGGGGCAGGGAGGTGGAGTGCCTGGTATTGGGGGGCAGGGAGGTGGAGTGCCTGGTATTGGGGGGCAGGAAGGTGGAGTGCCCGGTATTGGGGGGCAGGGAGGTGGAGTGCCTGGTATTGGGGGGCAGGGAGGTGGAGTGCCTGGTATTGGGGGGCAGGGAGGTGGAGTGCCTGGTATTGGGGGGCAGGGAGGTGGAGTGCCTGGTATTGGGGGGCAGGGAGGTGGAGTGCCTGGTATTGGGGGGCAGGAAGGTGGAGTGCCTGGTATTGGGGGGCAGGGAGGTGGAGTGCCTGGTATTGGGGGCAGGGAGGTGGAGTGCCTGGTATTGGGGGGCAGGAAGGTGGAGTGCCTGGTATTGGGGGGCAGGGAGGTGGAGTGCCTGGTATTGGGGGGCAGGGAGGTGGAATGCCTGGTATTGGGGGGCGGGGAGGTGGAGTGCCCGGTATTGGGGGGCAGGGAGGTGGAGTGCCTGGTATTGGGGGGCAGGGAGGTGGAGTGCCTGGTATTGGGGGGGCAGGAAGGTGGAGTGCCTGGTATTGGGGGGCAGGAAGGTGGAGTGCCTGGTATTGGGGGGCAGGGAGGTGAAGTGCCTGGTATTGGGGGGCAGGAAGGTGGAGTGCCTGGTATTGGGGGGCAGGAAGGTGGAGTGCCTGGTATTGGGGGGCAGGAAGGTGGAGTGCCTGGTATTGGGGGGCAGGGAGGTGGAGTGCCTGGTATTGGGGGGCAGGGAGGTGGAATGCCTGGTATTGGGGGGCGGGGAGGTGGAGTGCCCGGTATTGGGGGGCAGGGAGGTGGAGTGCCTGGTATTGGGGGGCAGGGAGGTGGAGTGCCTGGTATTGGGGGGCAGGGAGGTGGAGTGCCTGGTATTGGGGGGCAGGAAGGTGGAGTGCCTGGTATTGGGGGGCAGGGAGGTGGAGTGCCTGGTATTGGGGGGCAGGAAGGTGGAGTGCCTGGTATTGGGGGGCAGGGAGGTGGAGTGCCTGGTATTGGGGGGCGGGGAGGTGGAGTGCCCAGTATTGGGGGGCGGGGAGGTGGAGTGCCTGGTATTGGGGGGCAGGGAGGTGGAGTGCCCAGCATTGGAGGGCATGAAGGGAGAGGGGAGTGCCCGGTATTGGGGGGCAGGAAGGGGGGAGGGGAGTGCCCAGCATTGGAGGGCAGGAAGGGGGGAGGGGAATGCCTGGTATTGGAAGGTGGGGAGTGCCCGGTATTGGGGGGCAGGAAGGGGGGAGGGGACTGCCTAAATTGTGGAAAAATTGCATTAAAAAAAGCAAACTGCGTAGGTGTGTATGGAGCCTAATGGGCACTGATAGGCGGTCACTGATGATCAGTGTCCTGATTATTGGTGTAGATGTCCCCTGTCAGAATTGCCTCTCCCCCTCCTCTCCCCTCTCTTCTCTTCTCTCCTCTCCTCTCCTCTCCTCCTCTCCTCTCCTCTCCTCCTCTCCTCTCTCCTCTCCCCTCCTCTCCCCTCTCCTCTCCTCTCCTCTCCTCTCCTCTCTCCTCTCCTCCTCTCCTCTCTCCTCTCCTCTCCCTCTCCTCTCCTCTCCTCTCCCTCCTCCTCTCCTCTCCCTCTCTCCTCTCCTCTCCTCTCCTCTCTCCCCCCTCCTCTCCTCTCCTCTCCTCTCCTCCTCTCCTCTCCTCTCCTCTCTCCTCTCCTCTCCTCTCTCCTCTCCCCTCCTCTCCTCTCCTCTCTCCCCTCCTCTCCTCTCCTCTCCTCTCTCCTCTCCTCTCCTCTCTCCTCTCCTCTCCTCTCCTCTCCTCTCCTCTCCTCTCCTCTCTCCTCTCCTCTCCTCTCCTCTCTCCTCTCCTCTCCTCTCCTCTCTCCTCCTCTCCTCTCCTCTCCTCTCCTCTCCTCTCTCCTCTCCTCTCCTCTCCTCTCTCCTCTCCTCTCCTCTCCTCTCTCCTCCTCTCCTCTCCTCTCCTCTCCTCTCCTCTCCTCCTCCCCCCTCCTCTCCTCTCCTCTCCTCTCCTCTCTCCTCTCCTCTCCTCTCCCTCTCTCCTCTCCTCTCTCCTCTCCTCTCCTCTCCTCTCCTCTCCTCTCTCCTCTCCTCTCCTCTCCTCTCCTCTCTCCTCTCCTCACGTTGGGGAGAGGAATGCCGATAACCAGTAATTCTCTTTACATTGATCAGCTGTGATTGGTCCTTTCACACGATTTGTGACAGTGAGCAATCACAGAGCACACCAGATATGTGCCCCGGGGGCCATGCGCGGGGCGCGGTTCATAGACGTCCTACAAGAACAACAGAATGTAGGATGACGGCTCAACTGCATTGGTGACAGGAGGTAAAAAAATTGTGATTTTTTTTTATTTCTTCATTTTACAAAAAAAGTGACAAAAAATACAACTTCAAAAACTCGCCACGCCTCTCACTAAATACCTCAGGATGTCTACTTTCCAAACAGGGGTGATTTGGGGGGTATTTGTACTGGGGGTGATTTGGAGGGTATTTGTACTGGGGGTGATTTGGGGGTATTTGTACTGGGGGTGATTTGGGGGTATTTGTACTGGGGGGTGATTTGGGGGGTATTTGAACTGGGGGTGATTTGGGGGGTATTTGTACTGGGGGTGATTTGGGGGGTATTTGTACTGGGGGGTGATTTGGGGGGTATTTGTACTGGGGGGTGATTTGGGGTGTATTTGTACTGGGGGTGATTTGGGGGTATTTGTACTAGGGGGTGATTTGGGGGTATTTGTACTGGGGGGTGATTTGGGGGGTATTTGTACTGGGGGTGATTTGGGGGGTATTTGTACTGGGGGTGATTTGGGGGGGTATTTGTACTGGGGGTGATTTGGGGGGTATTTGTACTGGGGGTGATTTGGGGGGTATTTGTACTGGGGGTGATTTGGGGGGTATTTGTACTGGGGGGTGATTTGGGGGGTATTTGTACTGGGGGGTGATTTGGGGGGTATTTGTACTGGGGGGTGATTTGGGGGGTATTTGTACTGGGGGGTGATTTGGGGGTGTATTTGTACTGGGGGTGATTTGGGGGGTATTTGTACTGGGGGGTGATTTGGGGGGTATTTGTACTGGGGGTGATTTGGGGGGTATTTGTACTGGGGGGTGATTTGGGGGGTATTTGTACTGGGGGGTGATTTGGGGGGTATTTGTACTGGGGGGTGATTTGGGGGGTATTTGTACTGGGGGTGATTTGGGGGATATTTGTACTGGGGGGTGATTTGGGGGGTATTTGTACTGGGGGGTGATTTGGGGGGTATTTGTACTGGGGGTGATTTGGGGGGTATTTGTACTGGGGGGTGATTTGGGGGGTATTTGTACTGGGGGTGATTTGGGGGATATTTGTACTGGGGGGTGATTTGGGGGGTATTTGTACTGGGGGTGATTTGGGGGATATTTGTACTGGGGGGTGATTTGGGGGATATTTGTACTGGGGGGGTGATTTGGGGGGTATTTGTACTGGGGAGTGATTTGGGGGGGGTATTTGTACTAGGGGGTGATTTGGGGGTATTTGTACTGGGGGGTGATTTGGGGGGTATTTGTACTGTCCTGGTATTTTCAGGTCTCAAGAAATGAGATCGGCTGTCAGTACATCAGGATTGATCGATTTTCGGATATATAGCCCATAGATTGTGGACTCCATAACTTTCCTACAGAATAAATAATATCTACTGACTTATCACCAAAGAAATGGAGAAAGAAATTTGGCCTAAATTTATGAAGAAATATTTATTTGCAAAATTTTATAACAGAAACAAAGAAATTTGGGGATTTTTCCAAAAGTTTCCATTTATATTACAAAAAATAAAAAATCAAATCCTATGAAAAGAAATCTCCTATGATAGAAATGTGATTTGTGAGGAGCGTTGGAGGACCGCGTTGGAGGACCACGTTGGAGGACCGCGTAGGAGGACCGCGTTGGAGGACGGCGTTGGAGGACGGCGTTGGAGGACCGCGTTGGAGGACCACGTTGGAGGACCGCGTAGGAGGACCGCGTTGGAGGACGGCGTTGGAGGACCGCGTTGGAGGACCACGTTGGAGGACCGCGTAGGAGGACCGCGTTGGAGGACGGCGTTGGAGGACCGCGTTGGAGGACCACGTTGGAGGACCGCGTAGGAGGACCGCGTTGGAGGACGGCGTTGGAGGACGGCGTTGGAGGACGGCGTTGGAGGACCACGTTGGAGGACGGCGTTGGAGGACGGCGTTGGAGGACGGCGTTGGAGGACGGCGTTGGAGGACCGCGTTGGAGGACGGCGTTGGAGGACCGCGTTGGAGGACGGCGTTGGAGGACCGCGTTGGAGGACCGCGTTGGAGGACGGCGTTGGAGGACCGCGTTGGAGGACCGCGTTTGAGGACGGCGTTGGAGGACTGCGTTGGAGGACCGCGTTGGAGGACCGCGTTGGAGGACCGTGTTGGAGGACCGTGTTGGAGGACCGCGTTGGAGGACCGCGTTGGAGGACCGCGTTGGAGGACCGCGTTGGAGGACCGCGTTGGAGGACTGCGCAGTGCTGAATGCCATGAAATCCTCTGGTTGGTCATGAGGGGGGGAAAACTTTACCTCTTCTAATCTTAAAAACAAATAAACAATTTACCCCAAACGAATAGAATTTGCCTCTAAACTCTCAGGAAAGGACACAAAGCCGCCTCCCTGCCAGACTCCGTCACACCAAAGCTGCGAAGGCGTTTGATATCTTCATAGTTGCTCCTTGTCCAATTCCCGCGGTGCTCCAGTGATTTGGGATTGTGGATTGGACTCACACCATGTGTACACAGGGAAGGATTTCACGGCAATCAGGCAGTTGGCCGTAGGTGTTCTGCCCGTCTCGGCTCAGCCCGGTGGCCAAACAGAGAGCGAACGTGTAATGGAAAACACGGCTCCACGCGCTTTGTCAGAAACTTTGATTGCCAGATTTTGATGGCCTCCTCTGAACTGACATCAAGTCAGACTGGAAGAAACACAAATACACAAATGAAAAAGGACTCAGGTTACTAGAAATATGTTCTCTACGGCCAATGAGAAGGAACGCTTGGTGAGGTATTTAGTGTTGTGTTCATACAATTCATTAAGACATTTCTGAAAATGACCTCAAGCTTCTATCATCAGAATTTTCACTAATTCTGGAGTCAGGTGAGCATAAAAAGTCCTTCACGGCTACTTAGACACCGGCATTGGGAAGAATGTTCCCAACATTGGAGGTCATTGGGAAGAATGTTCTTAACATTGGAGGTCATTGGGAAGAATGTTCTTAACATTGGAGGTCATTGGGAAGAATGTTCTTAACATTGGAGGTCATTGGGAAGAATGTTCTTAACATTGGAGGTCATTGGGAAGAATGTTCTTAACATTGGAGGTCATTGGGAAGAATGTTCTTAACATTGGAGGTCATTGGGAAGAATGCTCCTTACATTGGTTGGCATTGGGAAGAATGTTCCCAACATTGGAGGTCATTGGGAAGAATGTTCCCAACATTGGAGGTCATTGGGAAGAATGTTCTTAACATTGGAGGTCATTGGGAAGAATGTTCTTAACATTGGAGGTCATTGGGAAGAATGTTCCCAACATTGGAAGTCATTGGGAAGAATGCTCCTTTTATTGGTGGTTATTGGGAAGAATGTTCTTAACATTGGAGGTCATTGGGAAGAATGTTCTTAACATTGGAGGTCATTGGGAAGAATGTTCTTAACATTGGAGGTCATTGGGAAGAATGTTCTTAACATTGGAGGTCATTGGGAAGAATGCTCCTTTCATTGGTCGGCATTGGGAAGAATTACCCCCTTACAGATAGCTAATAAGATCAATGGTGTCAGTGGGAACTTATCAGAGAGGTAGAAATTGCTCTTTGCTTGAGGGAATCCCAAGCAACCTCCGGAGGAACCCTGGTAGAGAAACCCTGATATACACCCACCAGGGTTCCAACTCACAGTCCAGGATGGTGCCCTCATTCATTCTACAAGCCCCGATGAAGGAGAAGCGTTGAGCCCTTGAAATGTGTTGACTGTTGCAGAATAAAATCTTTTGCGGACTGTACAAACTAGCGTGTTGCTCCCATCTTTTCAATACTTTAGCAAACTCCTCCGAGGGTCCAGCTAAAAAGATCAATGTTGTCAGTGGAAACTTATCTGAAAAGTAGAAATTGTCAAGGAACCCCGAGCAACCTCTGGAACCATGGAACCCTGCCCTAGAGCTAGGCCTGGGAGCGCCCAGGAAAAGTGGTTTAGGAGATCATCCATCGAGCGTGTTCTCGTATTTCAGGGTCCTACACTAGTTGTTCTTCATCTGTTAGATTGCCCTCCAGAAAGTCATTAATACTCCACCGAAAATCATAAAATGTCAACTTCCCTCACTGGCTGATATTTTCAAGACCCGCTTAAAGAGAATATTGTGAGAGATTTCGTCCCTCCAGATCTTCGTTTATTCGAATTGAAGCCAACGGGTAGTAGGTGTCTGAGGAATATAGAGGAAAAATTTATTTTATTTTTTATTTCAAGGGCTATAAATGCAAATATTGAATGAAATTTGCCAATTAGATGGATTTTGTAGTGGAATGTGGAATTGCATTTTAATGTTTTAATTATATTATTATTTGTGGGATTATTGTTGATTGTATGTTGTCTATATGTGTTTAAAGTGTTACTAAGACCAGGAGCCTGCAGTCACTATATCTGGTCTCCCCAGGACTCTGCATTCACTATATCTGGTCTCCCCAGGGCTCTGCATTCACTATATCTGATCTCCCCAGGGCTCTGCATTCACTATATCTGATCTCCCCAGGGCTCTGCATTCACTATATCTGATCTCCCCAGGGCTCTGCATTCACTATATCTGATCTCCCCAGGAGCCTGCATTCACTATATCTGATCTCCCCAGGAGCCTGCACTCACTATATCTGATCTCCCCAGGACTCTGCACTCACTATATCTGATCTCTCCAGGACTCTGCATTCACTATATCTGATCTCCCCAGGACTCTGCATTCTCTATATCTGCTCTCCCCAGGACTCTGCATTCACTATATCTGCTCTCCCCAGGACTCTGCAGTCACTATATCTGATCTCCCCAGGACTCTGCAGTCACTATATCTGATCTCCCCAGGACTCTGCATTCACTATATCTGGTCTCCCCAGGAGCCTGCACTCACCATATCTGATCTCCCCAGGGCTCTGCAGTCACTATATCTGATCTCCCCAGGACTCTGCATTCACTATATCTGCTCTCCCCAGGACTCTGCATTCACTATATCTGATCTCCCCAGGACTCTGCACTCACTATATCTGATCTCCCCAGGACTCTGCACTCACTATATCTGATCTCCCCAGGACTCTGCATTCACTATATCTGCTCTCCCCAGGACTCTGCATTCACTATATCTGATCTCCCCAGGACTCTGCACTCACTATATCTGATCTCCCCAGGACTCTGCACTCACTATATCTGATCTCCCCAGGACTCTGCAGTCACTATATCTGATCTCCCCAGGAGCCTGCATTCACTATATCTGCTCACCCCAGGACCCTGCAGTCCCTATATCTGATCTCCCCAGGACTCTGTATTCACTATATCTGGTCTCCCCAGGACTCTGCAGTCACTATATCTGATCTCCCCAGGACTCTGCAGTCACTATATCTGATCTCCCCAGGACTCTGCAGTCACTATATCTGATCTCCCCAGGAGCCTGCAGTCACTATATCTGATCTCCCCAGGACTCTGCACTCACTATATCTGATCTCCCCAGGAGCCTGCAGTCACTATATCTGATCTCCCCAGGACTCTGTATTCACTATATCTGATCTCCCCAGGACTCTGCAGTCACTGTATCTGATCTCCCCAGGAGCCTGCACTCACTATATCTGCTCTCCCCAGGAGCCTGCACTCACTATATCTGATCTCCCCGGGACTCTGCAGTCACTATATCTGATCTCCCCAGGACTCTGCAGTCACTATATATGATCCCCCCAGGACTCTGCACTCACTATATCTGGTCTCCCCAGGACTCTGCAGTCACTATATTTGGTCTCCCCAGGAGCCTGCACTCACTAGATCTGATCTCCCCAGGACTCTGCAGTCACTATATCTGATCTCCCCAGGACTCTGCACTCACTATATCTGCTCACCCCAGGAGCCTGCATTCACTATATCTGCTCTCCCCAGGAGCCTGCATTCACTATATCTGATCTCCCCAGGAGCCTCCAGTCACTATATCTGATCTCCCCAGGAGTCTGCAGTCACTATATCTGATCTCCCCAGGAGCCTCCAGTCACTATATCTGATCTCCCCAGGAGTCTGCAGTCACTATATCTGATCTCCCCAGGAGTCTGCAGTCACTATATCTGATCTCCCCAGGAGCCTCCAGTCACTATATCTGATCTCCCCAGGAGTCTGCAGTCACTATATCTGATCTCCCCAGGACTCTGCAGTCACTATATCTGATCTCCCCAGGACTCTGCAGTCACTATATATGATCTCCCCAGGACCCTGCAGTCACTATATCTGCTCTCCCCAGGAGCCTGCACTCACTATATCTGCTCTCCCCAGGAGCCTGCAGTCACTATATCTGATCTCCCCAGGACTCTGCAGTCCCTATATCTGATCTCCCCAGGACTCTGCAGTCACTATATCTGATCTCCCCAGGAGCCTGCATTCACTATATCTGCTCACCCCAGGACCCTGCAGTCCCTATATCTGATCTCCCCAGGACTCTGTATTCACTATATCTGATCTCCCCAGGACTCTGCAGTCACTATATCTGATCTCCCCAGGACCCTGCAGTCCCTATATCTGATCTCCCCAGGACTCTGTATTCACTATATCTGATCTCCCCAGGACTCTGCAGTCACTATATCTGATCTCCCCAGGAGCCTGCATTCACTATATCTGATCTCCCCGGGATCCTGTAGTCACTATATCTGCTCACCCCAGGACCCTGCAGTCCCTATATCTGATCTCCCCAGGACTCTGTATTCACTATATCTGATCTCCCCAGGACTCTGCAGTCACTATATCTGATCTTCCCAGGAGCCTGCATTCACTATATCTGCTCACCCCAGGACCCTGCAGTCCCTATATCTGATCTCCCCAGGACTCTGTATTCACTATATCTGATCTCCCCAGGACTCTGCAGTCACTATATCTGATCTCCCCAGGACTCTGCACTCACTATATCTGCTCACCCCAGGAGCCTGCATTCACTATATCTGATCTCCCCAGGAGCCTCCAGTCACTATATCTGATCTCCCCAGGAGCCCGCATTCACTATATCTGATCTCCCCAGGACTCTGCAGTCACTATATCTGATCTCCCCAGGAGCCTACACTCACTATATCTGATCTCCCCAGCAGCCTGCAGTCACTATATCTGATCTCCCCAGGAGCCTGCAGTCACTATATCTGGTCTCCCCAGAAGCCTGCAGTCACTATATCTGATCTCCCCAGGAGCCTGCATTCACTATATCTGATCTCCCCAGGACTCTGCAGTCACTATATCTGATCCCCCCAGGACTCTGCAGTCACTATATCTGATCTCCCCAGGACTCTGCAGTCACTATATCTGCTCACCCCAGGAGCCTGCATTCACTATATCTGATCTCCCCAGGAGCCTGCACTCACTATATCTGATCTCCCCAGGACTCTGTAGTCACTATATATGATCCCCCCAGGACTCTGCAGTCACTATATCTGATCTCCCCAGGAGCCTACACTCACTATATCTGATCTCCCCAGGAGCCTGCAGTCACTATATCTGACCTCCCCAGGAGCCCGCATTCACTATATCTGATCTCCCCAGGACTCTGCAGTCACTATATCTGATCTCCCCAGGAGCCTGCAGTCACTATATCTGATCTCCCCAGGAGCCTGCAGTCACTATATCTGGTCTCCCCAGAAGCCTGCAGTCACTATATCTGATCTCCCCAGGAGCCTGCATTCACTATATCTGATCTCCCCAGGACTCTGCAGTCACTATATCTGATCCCCCCAGGACTCTGCAGTCACTATATCTGATCTCCCCAGGACTCTGCAGTCACTATATCTGCTCACCCCAGGAGCCTGCATTCACTATATCTGATCTCCCCAGGAGCCTGCATTCACTATATCTGATCTCCCCAGGACTCTGCAGTCACTATATATGATCCCCCCAGGACTCTGCAGTCACTATATCTGATCTCCCCAGGACTCTGCAGTCACTATATCTGATCTCCCCAGGAGCCTACACTCACTATATCTGATCTCCCCAGGAGCCTGCATTCACTATATCTGGTCTCCCCAGGAGCCTGCATTCACTATATCTGGTCTCCCCAGGGCTCTGCATTCACTATATCTGATCTCCCCAGGGCTCTGCATTCACTATATCTGATCTCCCCAGGACTCTGCAGTCACTATATCTGATCTCCCCAGGAGCCTGCAGTCACTATATTTGGTCTCCCCAGGAGCCTGCAGTCACTATATCTGATCTCCCCAGGAGCCTACACTCACTATATCTGATCTCCCCAGGAGCCTGCAGTCACTATATCTGATCTCCCCAGGAGCCTGCATTCACTATATCTGATCTTCCCAGGACTCTGCAGTCACTATATCTTGTCCCCCCCCCCCAGGAGCCTGTAGTCACTATATCTGATCTCCCCAGGAGCTTGCAGTCACTATATCTGATCTCCCCAGGACTCTGCAGTCACTATATCTGCTCTCCCCAGGACTCTGCACTCACTAGATCTGCTCTCCCCAGGAGCCCGCAGTCACTATATCTGATCTCCCCAGGAGCCTGCAGTCACTATATCTGATCTCCCCAGGACTCTGCAGTCACTATATCTGCCCACCCCAGGACTCTGCACTCACTATATCTGCTCTCCCCAGGAGCTTGCAGTCACTATATCTGCTCTCCCCAGGACTCTGCAGTTACTATATCTGCTCTCCCCAGGAGCCTGCACTCACTATATCTGGTCTCCCCAGAAGCCTGCAGTCACTATATTTGGTCTCCCCAGGAGCCTGCATTCACTATATCTGATCTCCCCAGCAGCCTGCAGTCACTATATCTGATCTCCCCAGGAGCCTGCAGTCACTATATCTGATCTCCCCAGGAGCCTGCATTCACTATATCTGATCTCCCCAGGAGCCTACATTCACTATATCTGATCTCCCCAGCAGCCTGCAGTCACTATATCTGATCTCCCCAGCAGCCTGCAGTCACTATATCTGATCTTCCCAGGACTCTGCAGTCACTATATCTGCTCTCCCCAGGACTCTGCACTCACTAGATCTGCTCTCCCCAGGAGCCCGCAGTCACTATATCTGATCTCCCCAGGACTCTGTAGTCACTATATCTGCTCTCCCCAGGAGCCTGCATTCACTATATCTGCTCTCCCCAGGAGCCTGCATTCACTATATCTGATCCCCCCAGGACTCTGCAGTCACTATATCTGATCTCCCCAGGACTCTGCAGTCACTATATCTGATCTCCCCAGGAGCCTGCAGTCACTATATTTGGTCTCCCCAGGAGCCTGCATTCACTATATCTGATCTCCCCAGCAGCCTGCAGTCACTATATCTGATCTCCCCAGGAGCCTGCAGTCACTATATCTGATCTCCCCAGGAGCTTGCAGTCACTATATCTGATCTCTCCAGGACTCTGCATTCACTATATCTGATCTCCCCGGGACTCTGCAGTCACTATATCTGGTCCCCCCCCCCAGGAGCCTGCATTCACTATATCTGGTCTCCCCGGGACTCTGCAGTCACTATATCTGGTCCCCCCCCCCCAGGAGCCTGCAGTCACTATATCTGATCTCCCCAGGACCCTGCAGTCACTATATCTGAGCTCCCCAGGAACCTGCAGTCACTATATCTGATCTCCCCAGGAGCATGCAGTCACTGTATCTGATCTCCCCAGGAGCATGCAGTCACTATATCTGAGCTCCCCAGGAGCCTGCAGTCACTATATCTGAGCTCCCCAGGAGCCTGCATTCACTATATCTGCTCTCCCCAGGAGCTTGCAGTCACTATATCTGATCTCCCCAGGAGCCTGCAGTCACTATATCTGATCTCCCCAGGAGCCTGCAGTCACTATATCTGCTCTCCCCAGGAGCCTGCAGTCACTATATCTGATCTCCCTAGGAGCCTGCAATCACTATATCTGGTCTCCCCAGGACTCTGCATTCACTATGTCTGATCTCCCCAGGACTCTGCAGTCACTATATCTGATCTCCCCAGGAGCCTGCACTCACTATATCTGATCTCCCCAGGAGCCTGCAGTCACTATATCTGATCTCCCTAGGACTCTGCAGTCACTATATCTGATCTCCCCAGGAGCCTGCAGTCACTATATCTGGTCTCCCCAGGACTCTGCACTCACTATATCTGGTCCCCCCCCCCCGAGGCTCCGTTCTATCAGGAGATGGATTGGGGACACAATGCAGAGGATTAACCTCTTAGGTTCCACGGTGAGTATAACAAGCATGCTTTTTTTGGGGGGGGGGGACTTATTTTTTATGTTTTGGCAATAAAGGCTTTCTATTCTATTCTATTCTATTCTATTCTATTCTGTTGTATTCTATTTTTTTCCATTCTATTTGTATTCTATTCTATTTTACTCTCTTATTTTTCTTTTTTATTCTCTTCTATTTCTCTTCTATTCTCTTCTATTCTTAGAGAATTTCTATGGTGCATCAAAGGGGAAGATCCCGGCAAAGTTTCCAGCGTTGGAATCGATGTTCAGCTCCTCTATAGACAAGTTCCGACCTGCAGATACTCTCCCGGGACTCCAGAATCTTATCAGCGTTTTGTTTTCTGTCTTCGAATGGGAAAAGCTGAGATTTTCATGCTGATGACATTTTGGCTGAGAATTTTGTAGCCAATCAGGAAGGGAAAATGAAGGAAATTGTTGGTGATTTGGAAAGTTGAAATGGACTTTAAATACATCTTGAGGATTATGGAAACTCACCTGAGAATTATTCTCCATGTCTGATTATCTTTGGATTATTTTTTCCAAATAAAGAAAATGCAGAAAGTGCCAAAAGAGTAGAATTATTCATGTAAAGCAACAGTCCAAAAATAGGAAAAAGTATTCACACCCCTTGAAATTTTCTACATTTTGTTACAACTAAAAACGTAAATGTATTTTATTGGGATTTTATGTGATAGACCAACACAAAGTGTCTCATAATTGTGAAGTGTCTCACATACAGGAAGTCCCCTCTAGACAAAAAAAAGGTTTGGGACTTTGTATGAGGTGCACATAGACACGCGCCTCCATCTCTGTGCCGCAGCCAAAATGAAGGAAAAAGGTTTGGGACTTTGTATGAGGTGTGTTCTCAAAGATGGTAAAGTGGACATGACCTTAGTGTGAATACATCGATCAATAAGCCAAGGTGAATGTACATTTCAAGGAGCACTTCATTAGAGTATCTATTCACATGTTGTAAAAAAAGGGTCAAAGCGTTACATTAGAACAATTTCTTCAGCAAAATTACAGCAATAAAACAAAAACGATAGGTACATAGTATTAGGTATATATAGGTTGATCAGTAGTGTTGTCACACAGCATGCTCGACGCGTTTCGTGAACCATCACTCATCAGGAGAAGACAACAACCATCCATCTATAAGTAACATCTGAGTATTTATAATATCACTATATTCCAAAGAGTCATGAAGAAGGAATGTAATCGGAATGAGTGCAAAGATCAAAGATTGGTTAGTTACTTACAAAACCGGTTGCCACCGTGAGCACTAAGCGCCGACGCCACAGGAAGTCCCCGAGTTATGAACACAATAGGGACTGCAGGTTTGGTCGCAACACTGCATTCATAAGTATAACATCCGCCTGTGAATGGATGTGGGGTCCTCTTGTCATGTTATCAGGGGCTCTTCTGGTCATGTAGTACATGTAGTACGGGACGTGTCCGGAGGTGTCCAGGACCAGCGTGGAGCACAAGTGACCGGCATCGGAGGCCATTCATAACTCGGGGACTGTTAGGTACCTGGTAGTAGAGCCTGACTTGTAGGAGAAGACCTCTCATACAACACTGGTTCAGGAGCCACTGGAGTGGGGACAGTGGTCTCCTGAGCACAGTGGGGTAGGAGTTTCTGTTGAGCAGAGTCTCTGATGCTGAAGTGATGAGAGATCCCACAGGGATGGCTGGACTGCAGATCAGGTGGAGACTGGAGGTGCAGAGATCACTGGAGCTGAAGCTGAAGGTGCAACAGCAAGAACAACAGGCACAAGCAGGGTCAGACGGTCAGCAAGGATATGAGACAGGCAATAACAGCAGGCAGAGATCGGCAACGGTATCAGGCAGGTAGTAGAAGAGTAGTCAGACAGGCCGGGTCGGATTGGAGCAGGACGGATGGTCAGACAAGCCGGGTCAGATAGGTAGCAAGCAATCAGATAACAAATACAAGAATCACGAAGCTGAGACGAAGCAGCAATGTGCCAGAGGCACAGGGGGACTTTTATTTGTACTTTGGCAGAGAAACGGTGAAATGAAAAGCGAAGATCAAAAGTACAAAGAAGATTCAATCGCTTCGTTCTGATTTGCTCTGGAAATCGCATCCTTCACAATAAATATATTTATAAAAATAAATTCTTCACCACAAAAATCGTGAAATCTTTTAGTTGCTCCGCAAGACATAAAAGTCGGAGAAGCGCTGGGTTGGCACTTCCACCTGAAAAATACAAAATCTCATTTTCTTTTTTTATGCAAATTCCACGGTTTAGTAATTCTTTCATTTTGTGGCAAAATGAATTTCAAAGGAATCTCTCCAAACTGCAAACAGTTTCCCGCCACACACAATCCAATCGTCACGTGGTTGTGACTCCAGATTCACACAGTCCAATCCAATCGTCACGTGGTTGTGTCTCCAGATTCACATAGTCCAATCGTCACGTGGTTGTGACTTCAGATTCACATAGTCCAATCGTCACGTGGTTGTGTCTCCAGATTCACACAGTCCAATCGTCACGTGGTTGTGACTCCAGATTCACACAGTCCAATCGTCACGTGGTTGTGTCTCCAGATTCACATAGTCCAATCGTCACGTGGTTGTGACTCCAGATTCACACAGTCCAATCGTCACGTGGTTGTGTCTCCAGATTCACATAGTCCAATCGTCACGTGGTTGTGACTTCAGATTCACATAGTCCAATCGTCACGTGGTTGTGTCTCCAGATTCACATAGTCCAATCGTCACGTGGTTGTGACTTCAGATTCACACAGTCCAATCGTCACGTGGTTGTGACTCCAGATTCACACAGTCCAATCATCACGTGGTTGTGACTCCAGATTCACACAGTCCAATCATCACGTGGTTGTGACTCCAGATTCACACAGTCCAATCGTCACGTGGTTGTGACTCCAGATTCACACAGTCCAATCATCACGTGGTTGTGACTCCAGATTCACACAGTCCAATCGTCACGTGGTTGTGACTTCAGATTCACATAGTCCAATCGTCACGTGGTTGTGTCTTCAGATTCACATGGTCCAATCGTCACGTGGTTGTGTCTCCAGATTCACACAGTCCAATCCAATCGTCACGTGGTTGTGTCTCCAGATTCACACAGTCCATTCGTCACGTGGTTGTCTCTTCAGATTCACATAGTCCAATCGTCACGTGGTTGTGACTCCAGATTCACATAGTCCAATCGTCACGTGGTTGTGTCTCCAGATTCACACAGTCCAATCCAATCGTCACGTGGTTGTGTCTCCAGATTCACACAGTCCATTCGTCACGTGGTTGTCTCTTCAGATTCACATAGTCCAATCGTCACGTGGTTGTGTCTTCAGATTCACACAGTCCAATCGTCACGTGGTTGTGTCTCCAGATTCACACAGTCCATTCGTCACGTGGTTGTCTCTTCAGATTCACATAGTCCAATCGTCACGTGGTTGTGTCTTCAGATTCACATAGTCCAATCGTCACGTGGTTGTGTCTTCAGATTCACATGGTCCAATCGTCACGTGGTTGTGTCTCCAGATTCACATAGTCCAATCCAATCGTCACGTGGTTGTGTCTCCAGATTCACACAGTCCATTCGTCACGTGGTTGTCTCTTCAGATTCACATAGTCCAATCATCACGTGGTTGTGTCTTCAGATTCACACAGTCCAATCGTCACGTGGTTGTGACTCCAGATTCACATAGTCCAATCGTCACGCGGTTGCGTCTCCAGATTCACATAGTCCAATCGTCACGTGGTTGCGTCTCCAGATTCACATAGTCCAATCGTCACGTGGTTGTGACTTCAGATTCACATAGTCCAATCGTCACGTGGTTGTGACTTCAGATTCACATAGTCCAATCGTCACGTGGTTGTGTCTCCAGATTCACACAGTCCAATCGTCACATGGTTGTGTCTCCAGATTCACACAGTCCAATCCAATCGTCACGTGGTTGTGTCTCCAGATTCACATAGTCCAATCGTCACGTGGTTGTGTCTCCAGATTCACATAGTCCAATCATCACGTGGTTGTGTCTTCAGATTCACATAGTCCAATCGTCACGTGGTTGTGCCTCCAGATTCACATAGTCCAATCGTCACGTGGTTGTGCCTTCAGATTCACATAGTCCAATCGTCACGTGGTTGTGTCTCCAGATTCACATAGTCCAATTGTCACGTGGTTGTGCCTCCAGATTCACATAGTCCAATCGTCACGTGATTGTGACTCCAGATTCACACAGTCCAATCGTCACGTGGTTGTGACTTCAGATTCACACAGTCCAATCGTCACGTGGTTGTGTCTCCAGATTCACATGGTCCAATCGTCACGTGGTTGTGTCTCCAGATTCACACAGTCCAATCGTCACGTGGTTGTGACTCCAGATTCACACAGTCCAATCATCACGTGGTTGTGTCTCCAGATTCACATAGTCCAATCGTCACGTGGTTGTGTCTCCAGATTCACACAGTCCAATCCAATCGTCACGTGGTTGTGTCTCCAGATTCACACAGTCCAATCGTCACATGGTTGTGTCTTCAGATTCACACAGTCCAATCGTCACGTGGTTGTGTCTCCAGATTCACATAGTCCAATCGTCACGTGGTTGTGTCTTCAGATTCACATAGTCCAATTGTCACGTGGTTGTGTCTCCAGATTCACATAGTCCAATCGTCACGTGGTTGTGACTCCAGATTCACATAGTCCAATCGTCACGTGGTTGTGACTTCAGATTCACATAGTCCAATCGTCACGTGGTTGTGTCTTCAGATTCACATAGTCCAATCATCACGTGGTTGTGTCTCCAGATTCACACAGTCCAATCGTCACGTGGTTGTGTCTCCAGATTCACATAGTCCAATCGTCACGTGGTTGTGACTCCAGATTCACACAGTCCAATCGTCACGTGGTTGTGTCTCCAGATTCAGATAGTCCAATCGTCACGTGGTTGTGACTTCAGATTCACATAGTCCAATCGTCACGTGGTTGTGTCTCCAGATTCACATAGTCCAATCGTCACGTGGTTGTGTCTCCAGATTCACATAGTCCAATCGTCACGTGGTTGTGTCTCCAGATTCACATAGTCCAATCGTCACGTGGTTGTGTCTCCAGATTCACACAGTCCAATCCAATCGTCACGCGGTTGCGTCTCCAGATTCACATAGTCCAATCGTCACGTGGTTGTGACTTCAGATTCACATAGTCCAATCGTCACGTGGTTGTGTCTCCAGATTCACATAGTCCAATCGTCACGTGGTTGTGTCTCCAGATTCACATAGTCCAATCGTCACGTGGTTGTGTCTCCAGATTCACATAGTCCAATCGTCACGTGGTTGTGTCTCCAGATTCACACAGTCCAATCCAATCGTCACGCGGTTGCGTCTCCAGATTCACATAGTCCAATCGTCACGTGGTTGTGTCTTCAGATTCACATAGTCCAATCATCACGTGGTTGTGTCTTCAGATTCACATAGTCCAATCGTCACGTGGTTGTGCCTCCAGATTCACATAGTCCAATCGTCACGTGGTTGTGCCTTCAGATTCACATAGTCCAATCATCACGTGGTTGTGACTTCAGATTCACATAGTCCAATCGTCACGTGGTTGTGACTTCAGATTCACATAGTCCAATCGTCACGTGGTTGTGTCTCCAGATTCACATAGTCCAATCGTCACGTGGTTGTGACTTCAGATTCACACAGTCCAATCGTCACGTGGTTGTGACTCCAGATTCACACAGTCCAATCATCACGTGGTTGTGACTCCAGATTCACACAGTCCAATCATCACGTGGTTGTGACTCCAGATTCACACAGTCCAATCGTCACGTGGTTGTGACTCCAGATTCACACAGTCCAATCATCACGTGGTTGTGACTCCAGATTCACACAGTCCAATCGTCACGTGGTTGTGACTTCAGATTCACATAGTCCAATCGTCACGTGGTTGTGTCTTCAGATTCACATGGTCCAATTGTCACGTGGTTGTGTCTCCAGATTCACACAGTCCAATCCAATCGTCACGTGGTTGTGTCTCCAGATTCACACAGTCCATTCGTCACGTGGTTGTCTCTTCAGATTCACATAGTCCAATCGTCACGTGGTTGTGACTCCAGATTCACATAGTCCAATCGTCACGTGGTTGTGTCTCCAGATTCACACAGTCCAATCCAATCGTCACGTGGTTGTGTCTCCAGATTCACACAGTCCATTCGTCACGTGGTTGTCTCTTCAGATTCACATAGTCCAATCGTCACGTGGTTGTGTCTTCAGATTCACACAGTCCAATCGTCACGTGGTTGTGTCTCCAGATTCACACAGTCCATTCGTCACGTGGTTGTCTCTTCAGATTCACATAGTCCAATCGTCACGTGGTTGTGTCTTCAGATTCACATAGTCCAATCGTCACGTGGTTGTGTCTTCAGATTCACATAGTCCAATCGTCACGTGGTTGTGTCTTCAGATTCACATGGTCCAATCGTCACGTGGTTGTGTCTCCAGATTCACACAGTCCAATCCAATCGTCACGTGGTTGTGTCTCCAGATTCACACAGTCCATTCGTCACGTGGTTGTCTCTTCAGATTCACATAGTCCAATCATCACGTGGTTGTGTCTTCAGATTCACACAGTCCAATCGTCACGTGGTTGTGACTCCAGATTCACATATTCCAATCGTCACGCGGTTGCGTCTCCAGATTCACATAGTCCAATCGTCACGTGGTTGTGACTTCAGATTCACATAGTCCAATCGTCACGTGGTTGTGACTTCAGATTCACATAGTCCAATCGTCACGTGGTTGTGTCTCCAGATTCACACAGTCCAATCGTCACATGGTTGTGTCTCCAGATTCACACAGTCCAATCCAATCGTCACGTGGTTGTGTCTCCAGATTCACATAGTCCAATCGTCACGTGGTTGTGTCTCCAGATTCACATAGTCCAATCATCACGTGGTTGTGTCTTCAGATTCACATAGTCCAATCGTCACGTGGTTGTGCCTCCAGATTCACATAGTCCAATCGTCACGTGGTTGTGCCTTCAGATTCACATAGTCCAATCGTCACGTGGTTGTGTCTCCAGATTCACATAGTCCAATTGTCACGTGGTTGTGCCTCCAGATTCACATAGTCCAATCGTCACGTGATTGTGACTCCAGATTCACACAGTCCAATCGTCACGTGGTTGTGACTTCAGATTCACACAGTCCAATCGTCACGTGGTTGTGTCTCCAGATTCACATGGTCCAATCGTCACGTGGTTGTGTCTCCAGATTCACACAGTCCAATCGTCACGTGGTTGTGACTCCAGATTCACACAGTCCAATCATCACGTGGTTGTGTCTCCAGATTCACATAGTCCAATCGTCACGTGGTTGTGTCTCCAGATTCACACAGTCCAATCCAATCGTCACGTGGTTGTGTCTCCAGATTCACACAGTCCAATCGTCACATGGTTGTGTCTTCAGATTCACACAGTCCAATCGTCACGTGGTTGTGTCTTCAGATTCACATAGTCCAATTGTCACGTGGTTGTGTCTCCAGATTCACATAGTCCAATCGTCACGTGGTTGTGACTCCAGATTCACATAGTCCAATCGTCACGTGGTTGTGACTTCAGATTCACATAGTCCAATCGTCACGTGGTTGTGTCTTCAGATTCACATAGTCCAATCGTCACGTGGTTGTGTCTCCAGATTCACACAGTCCAATCGTCACGTGGTTGTGTCTCCAGATTCACATAGTCCAATCGTCACGTGGTTGTGTCTTCAGATTCACATAGTCCAATTGTCACGTGGTTGTGTCTCCAGATTCACATAGTCCAATCGTCACGTGGTTGTGACTCCAGATTCACATAGTCCAATCGTCACGTGGTTGTGACTTCAGATTCACATAGTCCAATCGTCACGTGGTTGTGTCTTCAGATTCACATAGTCCAATCGTCACGTGGTTGTGTCTCCAGATTCACATAGTCCAATCATCACGTGGTTGTGTCTCCAGATTCACATAGTCCAATCGTCACGTGGTTGTGTCTTCAGATTCACATAGTCCAATCGTCACGTGGTTGTGTCTCCAGATTCACATAGTCCAATCATCACGTGGTTGTGTCTCCAGATTCACACAGTCTAATCGTCACGTGGTTGTGACTTCAGATTCACATAGTCCAATCGTCACGTGGTTGTGTCTTCAGATTCACATGGTCCAATTGTCACGTGGTTGTGTCTCCAGATTCACACAGTCCAATCCAATCGTCATGTGGTTGTGTCTCCAGATTCACACAGTCCATTCGTCACGTGGTTGTCTCTTCAGATTCACATAGTCCAATCGTCACGTGGTTGTGTCTTCAGATTCACACAGTCCAATCGTCACGTGGTTGTGTCTCCAGATTCACACTGTCCAATCGTCACATGGATGTGACTCCAGATTCACATAATCCAATCGTCACGTGGTTGTGTCTTTAGATTCACACAGTCCAATCGTCACATGGTTGTGTCTCCAGATTCACACAGTCCAATCCAATCGTCACGTGGTTGTGTCTCCAGATTCACATAGTCCAATCGTCACGTGGTTGTGTCTCCAGATTCAGATAGTCCAATCGTCACGTGGTTGTGACTTCAGATTCACATAGTCCAATCGTCACGTGGTTGTGTCTCCAGATTCACATAGTCCAATCGTCACGTGGTTGTGTCTCCAGATTCACATAGTCCAATCGTCACGTGGTTGTGTCTCCAGATTCACATAGTCCAATCGTCACGTGGTTGTGTCTCCAGATTCACACAGTCCAATCCAATCGTCACGCGGTTGCGTCTCCAGATTCACATAGTCCAATCGTCACGTGGTTGTGACTTCAGATTCACATAGTCCAATCGTCACGTGGTTGTGTCTCCAGATTCACATAGTCCAATCGTCACGTGGTTGTGTCTCCAGATTCACATAGTCCAATCGTCACGTGGTTGTGTCTCCAGATTCACATAGTCCAATCGTCACGTGGTTGTGTCTCCAGATTCACACAGTCCAATCCAATCGTCACGCGGTTGCGTCTCCAGATTCACATAGTCCAATCGTCACGTGGTTGTGTCTTCAGATTCACATAGTCCAATCATCACGTGGTTGTGTCTTCAGATTCACATAGTCCAATCGTCACGTGGTTGTGCCTCCAGATTCACATAGTCCAATCGTCACGTGGTTGTGCCTTCAGATTCACATAGTCCAATCATCACGTGGTTGTGACTTCAGATTCACATAGTCCAATCGTCACGTGGTTGTGACTTCAGATTCACATAGTCCAATCGTCACGTGGTTGTGTCTCCAGATTCACATAGTCCAATCGTCACGTGGTTGTGACTTCAGATTCACACAGTCCAATCGTCACGTGGTTGTGACTCCAGATTCACACAGTCCAATCATCACGTGGTTGTGACTCCAGATTCACACAGTCCAATCATCACGTGGTTGTGACTCCAGATTCACACAGTCCAATCGTCACGTGGTTGTGACTCCAGATTCACACAGTCCAATCATCACGTGGTTGTGACTCCAGATTCACACAGTCCAATCGTCACGTGGTTGTGACTTCAGATTCACATAGTCCAATCGTCACGTGGTTGTGTCTTCAGATTCACATGGTCCAATTGTCACGTGGTTGTGTCTCCAGATTCACACAGTCCAATCCAATCGTCACGTGGTTGTGTCTCCAGATTCACACAGTCCATTCGTCACGTGGTTGTCTCTTCAGATTCACATAGTCCAATCGTCACGTGGTTGTGACTCCAGATTCACATAGTCCAATCGTCACGTGGTTGTGTCTCCAGATTCACACAGTCCAATCCAATCGTCACGTGGTTGTGTCTCCAGATTCACACAGTCCATTCGTCACGTGGTTGTCTCTTCAGATTCACATAGTCCAATCGTCACGTGGTTGTGTCTTCAGATTCACACAGTCCAATCGTCACGTGGTTGTGTCTCCAGATTCACACAGTCCATTCGTCACGTGGTTGTCTCTTCAGATTCACATAGTCCAATCGTCACGTGGTTGTGTCTTCAGATTCACATAGTCCAATCGTCACGTGGTTGTGTCTTCAGATTCACATAGTCCAATCGTCACGTGGTTGTGTCTTCAGATTCACATGGTCCAATCGTCACGTGGTTGTGTCTCCAGATTCACACAGTCCAATCCAATCGTCACGTGGTTGTGTCTCCAGATTCACACAGTCCATTCGTCACGTGGTTGTCTCTTCAGATTCACATAGTCCAATCATCACGTGGTTGTGTCTTCAGATTCACACAGTCCAATCGTCACGTGGTTGTGACTCCAGATTCACATATTCCAATCGTCACGCGGTTGCGTCTCCAGATTCACATAGTCCAATCGTCACGTGGTTGTGACTTCAGATTCACATAGTCCAATCGTCACGTGGTTGTGACTTCAGATTCACATAGTCCAATCGTCACGTGGTTGTGTCTCCAGATTCACACAGTCCAATCGTCACATGGTTGTGTCTCCAGATTCACACAGTCCAATCCAATCGTCACGTGGTTGTGTCTCCAGATTCACATAGTCCAATCGTCACGTGGTTGTGTCTCCAGATTCACATAGTCCAATCATCACGTGGTTGTGTCTTCAGATTCACATAGTCCAATCGTCACGTGGTTGTGCCTCCAGATTCACATAGTCCAATCGTCACGTGGTTGTGCCTTCAGATTCACATAGTCCAATCGTCACGTGGTTGTGTCTCCAGATTCACATAGTCCAATTGTCACGTGGTTGTGCCTCCAGATTCACATAGTCCAATCGTCACGTGATTGTGACTCCAGATTCACACAGTCCAATCGTCACGTGGTTGTGACTTCAGATTCACACAGTCCAATCGTCACGTGGTTGTGTCTCCAGATTCACATGGTCCAATCGTCACGTGGTTGTGTCTCCAGATTCACACAGTCCAATCGTCACGTGGTTGTGACTCCAGATTCACACAGTCCAATCATCACGTGGTTGTGTCTCCAGATTCACATAGTCCAATCGTCACGTGGTTGTGTCTCCAGATTCACACAGTCCAATCCAATCGTCACGTGGTTGTGTCTCCAGATTCACACAGTCCAATCGTCACATGGTTGTGTCTTCAGATTCACACAGTCCAATCGTCACGTGGTTGTGTCTTCAGATTCACATAGTCCAATTGTCACGTGGTTGTGTCTCCAGATTCACATAGTCCAATCGTCACGTGGTTGTGACTCCAGATTCACATAGTCCAATCGTCACGTGGTTGTGACTTCAGATTCACATAGTCCAATCGTCACGTGGTTGTGTCTTCAGATTCACATAGTCCAATCGTCACGTGGTTGTGTCTCCAGATTCACACAGTCCAATCGTCACGTGGTTGTGTCTCCAGATTCACATAGTCCAATCGTCACGTGGTTGTGTCTTCAGATTCACATAGTCCAATTGTCACGTGGTTGTGTCTCCAGATTCACATAGTCCAATCGTCACGTGGTTGTGACTTCAGATTCACATAGTCCAATCGTCACGTGGTTGTGTCTTCAGATTCACATAGTCCAATCGTCACGTGGTTGTGTCTCCAGATTCACATAGTCCAATCATCACGTGGTTGTGTCTCCAGATTCACATAGTCCAATCGTCACGTGGTTGTGTCTTCAGATTCACATAGTCCAATCGTCACGTGGTTGTGTCTCCAGATTCACATAGTCCAATCATCACGTGGTTGTGTCTCCAGATTCACACAGTCTAATCGTCACGTGGTTGTGACTTCAGATTCACATAGTCCAATCGTCACGTGGTTGTGTCTTCAGATTCACATGGTCCAATTGTCACGTGGTTGTGTCTCCAGATTCACACAGTCCAATCCAATCGTCATGTGGTTGTGTCTCCAGATTCACACAGTCCATTCGTCACGTGGTTGTCTCTTCAGATTCACATAGTCCAATCGTCACGTGGTTGTGTCTTCAGATTCACACAGTCCAATCGTCACGTGGTTGTGTCTCCAGATTCACACTGTCCAATCGTCACATGGATGTGACTCCAGATTCACATAATCCAATCGTCACGTGGTTGTGTCTTTAGATTCACACAGTCCAATCGTCACATGGTTGTGTCTCCAGATTCACACAGTCCAATCCAATCGTCACGTGGTTGTGTCTCCAGATTCACATAGTCCAATCGTCACGTGGTTGTGTCTTCAGATTCACATAGTCCAATCATCACGTGGTTGTGTCTTCAGATTCACATAGTCCAATCGTCACGTGGTTGTGCCTCCAGATTCACATAGTCCAATCGTCACGTGGTTGTGCCTTCAGATTCACATAGTCCAATCGTCACGTGGTTGTGACTCCAGATTCACATAGTCCAATTGTCACGTGGTTGTGTCTCCAGATTCACATAGTCCAATCGTCACGTGGTTGTGTCTTCAGATTCACATAGTCCAATCGTCACGTGGTTGTGTCTCCAGATTCACATAGTCCAATCGTCACGTGGTTGTGACTCCAGATTCACATAGTCCAATCGTCACGTGGTTGTGACTTCAGATTCACATAGTCCAATCATCACGTGGTTGTGTCTTCAGATTCACATAGTCCAATCGTCACGTGGTTGTGTCTCCAGATTCACATAGTACAATCATCACGTGGTTGTGTCTCCAGATTCACACAGTCCAATCGTCACGTGGTTGTGACTTCAGATTCACATAGTCCAATCGTCACGTGGTTGTGTCTTCAGATTCACATGGTCCAATCGTCACGTGGTTGTGTCTCCAGATTCACACAGTCCAATCCAATCGTCACGTGGTTGTGTCTCCAGATTCACACAGTCCATTCTTTACGTGGTTGTCTCTTCAGATTCACATAGTCCAATCGTCACGTGGTTGTTTCTCCAGATTCACACAGTCCAATCGTCACGTGGATGTGACTCCAGATTTACATAATCCAATCGTCACATGGTTGTGTCTTTAGATTCACATAGTCCAATCGTCACGTGGTTGTGTCTCCAGATTCACATAGTCCAATCGTCACGTGGTTGTGTCTTCAGATTCACATAGTCCAATCGTCACGTGATTGTGACTCCAGATTCACACAGTCCAATCGTCACGTGGTTGTGACTTCAGATTCACACAGTCCAATCGTCACGTGGTTGTGTCTCCAGATTCACATGGTCCAATCGTCACGTGGTTGTGTCTCCAGGTTCACACAGTCCAATCATCACGTGGTTGTGTCTCCAGATTCACACAGTCCAATTGTCACGTGGTTGTGACTCCAGATTCACACAGTCCAATCATCACGTGGTTGTGACTCCAGATTCACACAGTCCAATTGTCACGTGGTTGTGTCTCCAGATTCACATAGTCCAATCGTCACGTGGTTGTGACTTCAGATTCACACAGTCCAATCGTCACGTGGTTGTGTCTCCAGATTCACATGGTCCAATCGTCACGTGGTTGTGTCTCCAGATTCACACAGTCCAATCGTCACGTGGTTGTGTCTCCAGATTCACACAGTCCAATCGTCACGTGGTTGTGTCTCCAGATTCACATAGTCCAATCATCACGTGGTTGTGTCTCCAGATTCATACAGTCCAATCGTCACGTGGTTGTCTCTTCAGATTCACATAGTCCAATCGTCACGTGGTTGTGTCTCCAGATTCACATAGTCCAATCATCACCTGGTTGTGTCTCCAGATTCACACAGTCCAATCGTCACGTGGTTGTGACTTCAGATTCACATCGTCCAATCGTCACGTGGTTGTGACTCCAGATTCACATAGTCCAATCATCACGTGGTTGTGACTCCAGATTCACATAGTCCAATCATCACGTGGTTGTGACTCCAGATTCACATAGTCCAATCATCACGTGGTTGTGACTCCAGATTCACATAGTCCAATCGTCACGTGGTTGTGTCTCCAGATTCACATTGTCCAATCGTCACGTGGATGTGACTCCAGATTCACATAGTCCAATCGTCACGTGGTTGTGTCTCCAGATTCACATAGTCCAATCGTCACGTGGATGTGACTCCAGATTCACATAGTCCAATCATCACGTGGTTGTGACTCCAGATTCACATAGTCCAATCATCACGTGGTTGTGACTCCAGATTCACATAGTCCAATCATCACGTGGTTGTGACTTCAGATTCACACAGTCTAATCATCACGTGGTTGTGACTCCAGGTTCACATAGTCCAATCATCACGTGGTTGTGTCTCCAGATTCACATAGTCCAATCATCACGTGGTTGTGACTTCAGATTCACATGAAGAATACGGGACACGTCCAGTTTTATCGCTTTTTCCATCACCTTATAAAAGAAATGAAACTGATATTTTGTTATCAAACTCTAGAAAATATTCCAACATTCTCGTGTTTTCCTCTCTGCCAGCGAGACTTTGGAAGTTGCCCAAATATTTCATCCCTCTTATGGGAAAGGTCTGGAGCCCCTCACCCCACATGGAGCCATCGCCGGCCCCCAACAGATTGATGTTCTCGGGACTATCTTGGCCTCGGACCACCGAGATTCCACATGGACGGAACGGGAATGTAAAGCGAACGATTTCCACTCCGTGGGCAGCCCGGCCTCATTATGGAATCCATCTGGGAGTCTCTGGGCTGACTGGATTCCCATTAAGACCAATTTATTTCAAGAGTTTTCATTTTGCTGGAATCCGAGTGGAAAAAAGAGAGACAAAGAAGAGTTGGTGCTGGAAAGAGGGGGAGGGGGGGGCAGAAAAGGTCTGAAGAGACAGACGGTTCTTACACTGGCCATACACACACAGATTTATTTCTGTTCATCCTGCAGACCAGAGCTAATAATAGACAGCCGGGTTCCAGGCAGGTGCAATTAGTTACTTTGCCACTAGGTGGCTCTGCAGTGTCTGGTTAGAGTGGGGGGTCTTCAGTGGGGGGCCCCTTTAGGTAGAACTCTCCTGCAATGATGTCAGGGGTGAGTCAGTACATATGACCGGTGGGATAGCGCAGCGCGAGTCGCAGTAAGGAACCAGGAAGTGAAGCTGCAAGGCTTCACTTCCTGATTCCTTCACCGAGGATGGCGGCGGGAGCACCCGAGAGCCGAGGGAGAGATCGGTTCCGGGTGAGGACATGGCGGCGGGAGCACCTGAGAGTCGAGGGAGAGATCGGCTTTGGGTGAGGACATGGCGGCGGGAGCACCCGAGAGTCGAGGAAGAGATCGGCTCCGGGTGAGGACATGGCGGCGGGAGCACCCGAGAGCCGAGGGAGAGATCGGCTTTGGGTGAGGACATGGCGGCGGGAGCACCCGAGAGTCGAGGGAGAAATCGGCTTTGGGTGAGGACATGGCGGCGGGAGCACCTGAGAGTCGAGGAAGAGATCGGCTTAGGGTGAGGACATGGTGGCGGGAGCACCCGAGAGTCGAGGGAGAGATCGGCTCCGGGTGAGGACATGGCGGCGGGAGCACCTGAGAGTCGAGGAAGAGATCGGCTCCGGGTGAGGACATGGCGGCGGGAGCACCTGAGAGTCGAGGGAGAGATCGGCTTTGGGTGAGGACATGGCGGTGGGAGCACCTGAGAGTCGAGGGAGAGATCGGCTTTGGGTGAGGACATGGTGGCGGGAGCACCTGAGAGTCGAGGGAGAGATCGGCTTTGGGTGAGGACATGGCGGCGGGAGCACCCGAGAGTCGAGGAAGAGATCGGCTCCGGGTGAGGACATGGTGGCGGGAGCACCTGAGAGTCGAGGAAGAGATCGGCTTTGGGTGAGGACATGGCAGCGGGAGCACCTGAGAGTCGAGGGAGAAATCGGCTTTGGGTGAGGACATGGTGGCGGGAGCACCCGAGAGTCGAGGAAGAGATCGGCTTTGGGTGAGGACATGGTCGCGGGAGCACCCGAGAGCCGAGGAAGAGATCGGCTTTGGGTGAGGACATGGCGGCGGGAGCACCTGGGAGGGAGAGATCGGCTACGGGTGAGGACATGGCGGCGGGAGCACCCGAGAGCCGAGGAAGAGATCGGCTTTGGGTGAGGACATGGTGGCGGGAGCACCTGAGAGTCGAGGAAGAGATTGGCTTTGGGTGAGGACATGGCGGCGGGAGCACCTGAGAGTCGAGGAAGAGATTGGCTTTGGGTGAGGACATGGTGGCGGGAGCACCTGAGAGTCGAGGAAGAGATTGGCTTTGGGTGAGGACATGGCGGCGGGAGCACTCGAGAGACGAGGAAGAGATTGGCTTTGGGTGAGGACATGGTGGCGGGAGCACCCGAGAGACGAGGAAGAGATCGGCTTTGGGTGAGGACATGGCGGCGGGAGCACCTGAGAGGGAGAGATCGGCTTTGGGTGAGGACATGGTGGCGGGAGCACCCGAGAGCCGAGGAAGAGATTGGCTTTGGGTGAGGACATGGTGGCGAGAGCACCTGAGAGTCGAGGAAGAGATCGGCTCCGGGTGAGGACATGGCGGCGGGAGCACCTGAGAGTCGAGGAAGAGATCGGCTCCGGGTGAGGACATGGTGGCGGGAGCACCTGAGAGACGAGGGAGAGATCGGCTTTGGGTGAGGACATGGTGGCGGGAGCACCTGAGAGTCGAGGAAGAGATCGGCTCCGGGTGAGGACATGGCGGCGGGAGCACATGAGAGTCGAGGAAGAGATCGGCTCCGGGTGAGGACATGGTGGCGGGAGCACCTGAGAGTCAAAGGAGAGATCGGCTCCGGGTGAGGACATGGTGGCGGGAGCACCTGAGAGTCGAGGGAGAGATCGGCTCCGGGTGAGGACATGGCGGCGGGAGCACCTGAGAGTCGAGGAAGAGATCGGCTTTGGGTGAGGACATGGCGGCGGGAGCACCTGAGAGTCGAGGAAGAGATCGGCTCCAGGAGAGGACATGGCGGCGGGAGCACCTGAGAGTCGAGGGAGAGATCGGCTTTGGGTGAGGACATGGCGGCGGGAGCACCTGAGAGTCGAGGGAGAGATCGCTTTGGGTGAGGACATGGCGGCGGGAGCACCTGGGAGGGAGAGGGAGAGATCGGCTCCGGGTGAGGACATGGCGGCGGGAGGCACCTGGGAGGGAGAGGGAGAGATCGGCTTCGGGAGAGGACATGGCGGCGGGAGCACCTGAGAGTCGAGGAAGAGGATCGGCTTTGGGTGAGGACATGGCGGCGGGAGCACCTGAGAGTCGAGGGAGAGATCGGCTTTGGGTGAGGACATGGTGGCGGGAGCACCGGAGAGTCGAGGGAGAGATCGGTTCCGGGTGAGGACATGGTGGCGGGAGCACCTGAGAGTCGAGGGAGAGATCGGTTCCGGGTGAGGACATGGCGGCGGGGAGCACCTGAGAGTCGAGGGAGAGATCGGCTTTGGGGTGAGGACAGGTGCGGGAGCACCTGAGAGTCGAGGAAGAGATCGGCTTTGGGTGAGGACATGGCAGCGGGAGCACCTGAGAGTCGAGGGAGAAATCGGCTTTTGGGTGAGGACATGGTGGCGGGAGCACCCGAGAGTCGAGGAAGAGATCGGCTTTGGGTGAGGACATGGTCGCGGGAGCACCCGAGAGCCGAGGAAGAGATCGGCTTTGGGTGAGGACATGGCGGCGGGAGCACCTGGGAGGGAGAGATCGGCACGGGTGAGGACATGGCGGCGGGAGCACCCGAGAGCCGAGGAAGAGATCGGCTTTGGGTGAGGACATGGTGGCGGGAGCACCTGAGAGTCGAGGAAGAGATTGGCTTTGGGTGAGGACATGGCGGCGGGAGCACCTGAGAGTCGAGGAAGAGATTGGCTTTGGGTGAGGACATGGTGGCGGGAGCACCTGAGAGTCGAGGAAGAGATTGGCTTTGGGTGAGGACATGGCGGCGGGAGCACTCGGAGAGACGAGGAAGAGATTGGCTTTGGGTGAGGACATGGTGGCGGGAGCACCCGAGAGACGAGGAAGAGATCGGCTTTGGGTGAGGACATGGCGGCGGGGAAGCACCTGAGAGGAGAGATCGGCTTTGGGTGAGGACATGGTGGCGGGAGCACCCGAGAGCCGAGGAAGAGATTGGCTTTGGGTGAGGACATGGTGGCAAGAGCACCCTGAGAGTCGAGGAAGAGATCGGCTCCGGGGAGGACATGGCGGCGGGAGCACCTGAGAGTCGAGGAAGAGATCGGCTCCGGGTGAGGACATGGTGGCGGGAGCACCTGAGAGACGAGGGAGAGATCGGCTTTGGGTGAGGACATGGTGGCGGGAGCACCTGAGAGTCGAGGAAGAGATCGGCTCCGGGTGAGGACATGGCGGCGGGAGCACATGAGAGTCGAGGAAGAGATCGGCTCCCGGGTGAGGACATGGTGGCGGGAGCACCTGAGAGTCAAAGGAGAGATCGGCTTCCGGGTGAGGACATGGTGGCGGGAGCACCTGAGAGTCGAGGGAGAGATCGGCTCCGGGTGAGGACATGGCGGCGGGAGCACCTGAGAGTCGAGGAAGAGATCGGCTTTGGGTGAGGACATGGCGGCGGGAGCACCTGAGAGTCGAGGAAGAGATCGGCTCCAGGAGAGGACATGGCGGCGGGAGACCTGAGAGTCGAGGGAGAGATCGGCTTTGGGTGAGGACATGGCGGCGGGAGCACCTGAGAGTCGAGGGAGAGATCGGCTTTGGGTGAGGACATGGCGGCGGGAGCACCTGGGAGGGAGAGGGAGAGATCGGCTCCGGGTGAGGACATGGCGGCGGGAGCACCTGGGAGGGAGAGGGAGAGATCGGCTTCGGGAGAGGACATGGCGGCGGGAGCACCTGAGAGTCGAGGAAGAGATCGGCTTTGGGTGGGGACATGGCGGCGGGAGCACCTGAGAGTCGAGGGAGAGATCGGCTTGGGTGAGGACATGGTGGCGGGAGCACCGGAGAGTCGAGGGAGAGATCGGTTCCGGGTGAGGACATGGTGGCGGGAGCACCTGAGAGTCGAGGGAGAGATCGGTTCGGGTGAGGACATGGCGGCGGGAGCACCTGAGAGTCGAGGGAGAGATCGGCTTTGGGTGAGGACATGGTGGCGGGAGCATCTGGGAGGAGAGGGAGAGATCGGCTTTGGGTGAAGACATGGCGGCGGGAGCACCCGAGAGACGAGGAAGAGATCGGCTTTGGGTGAGGACCTGGTGGCGGGAGCACCCGAGAGACGAGGAAGAGATCGGCTTTGGGTGAGGACATGGTGGCGGGAGCACCCGAGAGACGAGGAAGAGATCGGCTTTGGGTGAGGACATGGCGGCGGAGCACCCGAGAGACGAGGAAGAGATCGGCTCCAGGAGAGGACATGGCGGCGAGAGCACCTGATTATAAAAGTCAGCAGCCGCAGGATTTGTATCTCCTGACTTTTAACCATTTCCTGTCCGGCCTTTTACAGAATGACGACCGGCGATGGTTCCGTTATCCTGACTGGGCGTCATAGGATATCCTGTGGGGGCGGGCATCACGGCGATCGGTGGAGCGTCAGTCTGACTCACCGCTACACCGATCTCTGGAAAAGAGCCCCCGAGGAAGACTCTTCACCACATGATCAGCCGTGTCCAATCACAGCTGATCACAATGTAAACAGGAAGAGCCGGTGATCGGCTTTCCCTCACTCGCGTCTGACAGACATGAGTAGAAGAGAGACGATCGGCGGCTCTCCTGACAGGGGGGGTCTGTGCTGATTGTTTATTCCCTCGGATCCCACCCAGGACCCCCAGGATTACCATCCACACTAGACCCCCAGAGAAATGCAAATCTGTGCCAAGGCAGCTGCCAATCAATGCCCACTCACAATGCCTACGACTGCCAGTGCCACCAGGGATGCCTATCAGTGCCCGCTCATTGGTGCCACCTTATCAGTGCCCCTCAGTGAAGGAGAAAACTTATTTACAAAATTTTAATAAACAGAAACAAAAGCAAAACTTTTATTTTTTTCAAAATTTTCGGTCTTTTTTTTATTTGGTTTAGCAAACAATAAACCCCCCCTCCCCCCCCCCCCCGAGGTGATGAAATACCAGCAAAAGAAAGCTCTATTGTGGGAAGAAAATGATAAAAATGTAGTTTGGGTACAGTGTTGTATGACCGCGTAATTGTCATTCAAACTGCGACAGTTCAGAAAGCTGAAATTGGCCTGGACAGGAAGGGCGGAAGTGCCGGTATTGGGGGGTGCCGGAAGGGGGGAAGTGCCGGTATTGGGGGGTGCAGGAAGGGGGGGAAGTCTGGTATTGGGAGGGCAGGAAGGGGGGGAAGTGCTGGTATTGGGGGACAGGAAGGGGGTTAAGTGCCGGTATTGGGGGAGCAAGGAAGGGGTGAAGTGCCGAAATTGGGGGGGACAGGAAGGGGGGGAAGTGCTGGTATTGGGGTGCAGGAAGAGGGAAGTGCCGGTATTGGGGGGTGCAGGAAGGGGGGAAAGTGTCGGTATTGGGGGGCAGGAAGGGGGGAAGTTCCGGTATTGGGGGGTGCAGGAAGGGGGGAAAGTGTCGGTATTGGGGGGTGGCAGGAAGGGGGGAAGTGCTGGTATTGGGGGGGGCAGGAAGGGGGGGAAGTGCCCGGTATTGGGGGTGCAGGATTGGGGGAAGTGCCCGGTATTGGGGTGGAGCAGGAAGGGGGTAAGTGGCGGTATTGGGGGGCAGGAAGGGGGGAAGTGCCAGTATTGGGGGGGCAGGAAGGGGGAAGTGCCCGGTATTGGGGGGTGCAGGATTGGGGGAAGTGCCCGGTATTGGGGTGGTGCAGGAAGGGGGGAAGTGGCCGTATTGGGGGGGCAGGAAGGGGGGGAAGTGCCAGTATTGGGGGGGCAGGAAGTGGGGGAAGTGCCAGTATTGGGGGACAGGAAGGGGGAAGTGCCGGTATTGGAGGGACAGGAAGGGGGGGGAAGTGCCGGTATTGGGGAGGCAGGAAGGGGAAAAGCCGGTATTGGGGGGCAGGAAGGGGGGAAGTGCCAGTATTGGGGGGCAGGAAGGGGGGAAGTGCCCGGTATTGAGGGGCAGGAAGGGGGGAAGTGTCGGTATTGGGGGGGGAAGGAAGGGGGGAAGTGCCGGTATTGGGGGTGCAGGAAGGGGGGAAGTGCCGGTATTGGGGGGTGCAGGAAGGGGGGGAGTGCAGGTATTAGGGGTGCAGGAAGGGGCGGAAGTGCCGGTATTGGGGGGTGCAGGAAGGGGGGAAGTGCCGTATTGGGGTGCAGGAGGGGGGAAGTGCAGGTATTGGGGGGGTGCAGGAAGGGGGTAAGTGCCGGTATTGGGGGGTGCAGGAAGGGGGGAAAGTGCCGTATTGGGGGGGCAGGAAGGGGGGAAGTGCCGGTATTGGGGGGGCAGGAAGGGAGGAAGTGCTCGTTATTGGGGGGCAGGAAGGGGGGAAGTGCCAGTATTGGGGGGCAGGAAGGGGGGGAAGTGCCGGTATTGGGGGGGGCAGGAAGGGGGAAGTGCCCGATATTGGGGGGCAGGAAGGGAGAAAGTGCCCGTATTGGGGGGCAGGAAGGGGGAAGTGCCGGTATTGGGGGGCAGGAAGGGGGAAGTGCCAGTATTGGGGGTGCAGGAAGGGGGGAAGTGCCGGTATTGGGGGGTGCAGGAAGGGGGGGAAGTGCTGGTATTGGGAGGGCAGGAAGGGGGGGGAAGTGCTGGTATTGGGGGGACAGGAAGGGGGTTAAGTGCCGGTATTGGGGAGCAGAAAGGGGTGAAGTGCCGAAATTGGGGGGGACAGGAAGGGGGGAAGTGCTGGTATTGGGGGGTGCAGGAAGAGGGGAAGTGCCGGTATTGGGGGGTGCAGGAAGGGAGGAAAGTGTCGGTATTGGGGGGGCAGGAAGGGGGGAAGTGCCGGTATTGGGGGTGCAGGAAGGGGGGAAAGTGCGGTATTGGGGGTGGCAGGAAGGGGGGAAGTGCTGGGTATTGGGGCGGCAGGAAGGGGGGGAAGTGCCCGGTATTGGGGGTGCAGGATTGGGGAAGTGCCCGGTATTGGGGTGGAGCAGGAAGGGGGGTAAGTGGCGGTATTGGGGGGGCAGGAAGGGGGGGAAGTGCCAGTATTGGGGGGGGCAGGAAGGGGGAAGTGCCCGGTATTGGGGTGCAGGATTGGGGGAAGTGCCCGGTATTGGGGTGGTGCAGGAAGGGGGGGAAGTGGCCGTATTGGGGGGCAGGAAGGGGGGGGAAGTGCCAGTATTGGGGGGGCAGGAAGGGGGGAAGTGCCAGTATTGGGGGGACAGGAAGGGAGGGAAGTGCCGGTATTGGGGGGGCAGGAAGGGGGGAAGTGCCCGATATTGGGGGGGCAGGAAGGGAGAAAGTGCCCGTATTGGGGGGGCAGGAAGGGGGGAAGTGCCGGTATTGGGGGGGCAGGAAGGGGGAAGTGCCAGTATTGGGGGGTGCAGGAAGGGGAAAGTGCCGGTATTGGGGGGTGCAGGAAGGGGGGGAAGTGCTGGTATTGGGAGGGCAGGGAAGGGGGGGAAGTGCTGGTATTGGGGGGACAGGAAGGGGGTTAAGTGCCGGTATTGGGGAGCAGGAAGGGGTGAAGTGCCGAAATTGGGGGGACAGGAAGGGGGGGAAGTGCTGGTATTGGGGGGTGCAGGAAGAGGGGAAGTGCCGGTATTGGGGGGTGCAGGAAGGGGGGAAGTGTCGGTATTGGGGGGCAGGGAAGAGGGGAAGTGCCGGTATTGGGGGGTGCAGGAAGGGGGGAAAGTGTCGGTATTGGGGGGTGGCAGGAAGGGGGGAAGTGCTGGTATTGGGGGGGCAGGAAGGGGGGGAAGTGCCCGGTATTGGGGGTGCAGGATTGGGGGAAGTGCCCGGTATTGAGGTGGAGCAGGAAGGGGGGTAAGTGGCGGTATTGGGGGGGCAGGAAGGGGGGGAAGTGCCAGTATTGGGGGGGGCAGGAAGGGGGAAGTGCCCGGTATTGGGGGGTGCAGGATTGGGGGAAGTGCCCGGTATTGGGGTGGTGCAGGAAGGGGGGAAGTGGCCGTATTGGGGGGGCAGGAAGGGGGGAAGTGCCAGTATTGGGGGGCAGGAAGGGGGGGAAGTGCCAGTATTGGGGGGACAGGAAGGGGGAAGTGCCGGTATTGGAGGGACAGGAAGGGGGGAAGTGCCGGTATTGGGGAGGGCAGGAAGGGGGAAGTGCCGGTATTGGGGGGCAGGAAGGGGGGAAGTGCCAGTATTGGGGGGGCAGGAAGGGGGGGAAGTGCCAGTATTGGGGGGGCAGGAAGGGGGGGAAGTGCCCGGTATTGAGGGCAGGAAGGGGGGAAGTGTCGGTATTGGGGGGAAGGAAGGGGG